>OX381705.1:108564113-108861613 GCA_947462335.1 Harmothoe impar | reverse complement strand
ACGTCACGACTTGAGAAACTCACAATCAATAATCTCTTTGTTTCTCAATGTCCGATAACATAATTAAAGTTAAACTTAAGTACACAATTTGTTTGTTTGAGGGAGATAGATTTGTCATAAGTGATCCTGGGTAATCCTTGGCTTCTATGAGGTAATATATCATGTTATAAGCAGTGTTATATATGCGACAATGTGGTAACGAGAAAACTGTCGGTGGCAAGTTGCGTTAAAGAAATCAACTTTTTGCTATTTCTGATATATTGTGTATCTGAGTACACACTACTTGAGCAGCAAACAACAAAAGCCACCAATGATATATCATTCCCATTCAATATCAGCACAAATATCGGACATATAACACCGCTTTAAGTTATGACATGCTAATCATTGCAACAATCAATTTTCTGAATTAAATACATTTCATGTTTCGCGAGAAAGCAAATCTATAATAATCATAGACCGTATAAATAGAAAATAAACATGGGACAAAATAAATATTCCAGATGTCCCTATCTATCCTGATAATGCTTGATACAGAAGCTGATACAGATTATTCCTACACTACTCGGTGACAGGATGATGTATACAGCCATCGGGCACCGCGCGGCCCACTACCTCCTAGACTAGACCCTCCCACCACGCGTGGGTACAGTCTGATATGTAGAGAACAACAGTACAGTACACGGGCCTTGCTCAGTGCCACCAAGACCATGAGGACACCAGTCACTGACTTATTACTTCAAGATGGTGTGAACAGCTGGGATCATATCCCAGACACACATCTGCCTGAAACACAATTACTTTGTGAGTCGACTGAGCTACACCAAGAGTCTTCCTGCCGCTGAGCAAGGCCCGTAGAGACAAAGTCATTATAGTGGACACAAGGTCGTCATAGAGGACACAAGGTCGTCATAGAGGACACGGGGTCGCCAGAGACACCAAGGTCGTCATCGAGGACGCAAGGTCGTCATAGAGGACACAAGGTCGTCATAGAGGACACAGGGTCGTCATAGAGGACACAGGGTCGTCATAGAGGACACAAGGTCGTCATAGAGGACACAGGGTCGTCATGGAAACACAAGGTCGTCATAGAGGACGCAAGGTCATTATAGAGGACACAAGGTCATCATAGAGGGCACAAGGTCGTCATGGAAACACAAGGTCGTCATGAAGACACAAGGTCATCATAGAGGACACAAGGTCGTCATGAAGACACAAGGTCATCATAGAGGACACAGGGTCGTCATAGAGGACACAAGGTCGTCATAGGGGACACAAGGTCATTAGAGACACAAGGTCATTATAGACACAAGTTTGTCATAGAGACACAAGGTCGTCATAGAGGACACAAGGTCATCATAGAGACACAAGGTCGTCATAAAGGACATAATGTCATCATAGAGGACACATTGAATGTTGTCATAGAGACAAGGTCATTATAGAGGACATAAGGTCGTCACAGAGTAAGATATACAAGTAGTCAGATACATCGGTATTGCTTCTGAGTGATGAGATACGCGGGGATACGCTACGATTGGCACAGAGAGGTTAAGACGGTCCACGATGAGTAAATACAGGCTGGAATCACGATAACCGTTAACCATTTGGCAGAGATACAGCGTGGTCAATGTCTGATAGAGAGACCAGTAACATCCTGTCTTGATGAACTAATCAACAAGTCAAAAAACTAGTGTCAAGGTAGTCCAAGTGTACATGGGTCTTGGAAGTAGACGATGTTTGTGGAATATGACGATACCAGAGTCACACGGGTAATATGGTACATGTCGATACAGCGGTATTCAGTGGGTGTCGAGGCGTTTATGTAGACCTGGCGTATTGCTGTCCAGCCTCGTGTAACAGATCCCATCACCTACACCGCCCTACAGGAGTCGGCAAGTGAGTGACCAATTCATCAATTTCATTCATCAAGTATACTTTGAAGCTGACAAACTAGGCGCTTGTCTTAGTTTCAAGCGAGTTCAAGTACGCAACAAAACCTACTAGTAATCGACATGTTGAGATAATTCGAGTGAGACAGAAAAACTCCATTCCGTGTTACTCCGGGAAAAGTTGAGATGAGACACTTTCCCAGCGAATAAACATTCAAGTTCAAAGAAATCTTTCTTGTGTCAAGTTGAGAGAATACAATAATGGATCTCCACTTTCTACATCACATTGTCCTCCAGACGTCCCACAAAGATGTGCTACACGACTCACATAACACTTACTACACACGACGACAGTGGCAAGAGCAGTGGAGTTGTTCGATGTCATAAAGTGATAATATCTCATTATATAGAACATTTTATCTCTTTTAGTGACAATCATTAATAAAACAGTAATCAACTCTAGATCTAAAGATAAACAAATCACATTCATCAGCTCTTTTTCTACAATCTCAAGAATCCAATTGCCAGTGTATAGTGAGCTGAGTGGTTTAAGTACTGTATACACCTGATGGTGAGGCAAAGATAACCAAGATAAATAAGTAAATCAGTGTGACGCTAACGCCATGAGCGGCAGACGCTCAGTCCGTTCCCACAGTGAGGGTGCGACCCGGTCAGCGCAGTAATCTCAAACATAAAGCACCTTCTACTATATCTACGTGGCTAAACCTGGACAACGTGTCAGTTGTTAAGTTTTACAGACTGGTTCTGTGAAGTATAGGTTGTCCATACCAGTCCTTTACTAGTCCTTTTTAAAGTGTTTTATTAGGAATAACATTAGTTAATGAGTTATTAAGTACCTATAGGGCAAACTGCACCAAAGTTATTCTGTAATACTTGTACATCCAGACAATGTTGTAGAAACACTGACTTCCTGATTCAACTCTTTAAGGCCCTCACAGTGCCTTAATGCACAATGCCTTTATCGGCATGATACATTCATGCATCGACATGATACATTCATGCATCATGCCAGCCATATGGACATTCTGCATTATGACTGCCGTAAATTCTCGCGTATAAGCTATGGTTAGTTTGTCAGTCAGACTTGAATCTAATACCAAACATACCGATATAGGGTGCGGCATATACCAGAGTTTTTTCTAGTATAGGAAAGTATCATAGTAGCAAGTTTCAGAACCCCTGTACTGCTAATAGAATTGTTCCAACGTTTAGGTGTGGCTTATTCGCGAATAACAGGATTATACGCGAGAATTTACGGTACATGCCGTCCTTAAATGGTGAATAGAGACTAGGGAAGCTAGCATCCCAGTTCCACATATCTATGAGGTTCCAAGAGTCTGAATACTTTTAGAGATCATTGACATATATGTGCAGTTGATTTCTTTAAGCTAGAAATGCTAAGTTTGACAATGTTGGAAAACATAAGGATTTTCGTCACAATCGTCGCAACAAAAATAAACATGACTTTCAGCGAAAGTAACAGACAAAACAGACCCATGCAAATTACATAATATAAGCAGGTAGCGAATACATATGGCATTTAAATCATCCACATAAATGGTGCACCAATATTTATAGATAGCTGTACACATCCATCTCAAAAATACCCAAAGTCCCTTTCCACATCTCTAGGGGCACTGACTAATAGATACCTATACATAATCATGAGATAATGCTTCGCGAATATATCAGATATTTTCTCAGTCGCCTACTTCGCCTGAGAAAGATAATGTTGACAAGGAGAAAAGACTCCCGAGTAAGAAGAGCGCTCCACCTATATACGACATGAGGCGGAACACCAGACTAAATGATATGGTAATATTAGTATACGGGCACCGCGCCCCAACACACCCACAGTATAGGTGTATGTATGTACTACACACCGCGGTGCTTGTACCTCGTACTTTGGCTGTTACCATAGTAACCTCTCAGTATAGGTGTATACATGTACTTTGGCTGTCGCTATAGCAACTGCTTGGCAGTCTTGGTGATATGGATCGCTGCCTTATAAAGACATGCCCCCAGAGGCAAAAAACTTTTTTTTTCAATCAATTTTTCTTAATTCTCTGAGGTGTGTATTTTGAATACTAATTTCTTTTTTAACATGATAAATCAATATTTAAAACGGCACATAATTGTACAATTTCAAACTGGATATTGTCCGAATAAATTCTTTCTTTACTCTCAGTATTTGTTATGAGGCTATAAGATTGAGAGTAAATTAGAGGCTCAAAGCCCACTCTGTAATAGCCTTTAAGGTGCTCTCTGGGGGAGTAGTGAGGCAAGTTTGCTGGTAACATGTTAGAGTAATATCTGGAGGTACAGGAATATATATTATGTGTGTGGTGCGGTATAATCTGAACAAGCCGAACCTACGCCCGCCGGCTAGAACGGGTCGTAGATATCGTAAATCTTAAGAGTGTAAGCATCGACATGTTTGAGAACTTTATCCCACACCAACTCAACACTGTCTTCACTCAACATGCACAGGGCAAACTCACAAGGAACACATGAAGAAACGATTTGCTTCTGTTATCACTAGATCCATGTAGACTATAGTGTCATCATACTAAGCGGAAAGGAAACCTCTGTTCAACAGCAGTGCGAGCTAATCTTTGACATTTGTGGCTCAATTATAACCATGAATCATGAAAATATGCATTTTGCACAATTCTCTGTAAACTAGAATAACTTGACTACTAAAAATACTGAAAAAAATGTTTGCGCGCCCCCCTTCCCTTAAAAATGAACTAGAGGGCTCGACAAATAAGTTCAGCACCCACCATGGCAAATATACGTATGTTGTATCTAGACGGTGTTTGTGTTTTGAAACCATGAAACATGGACCATGAAAATGTCACATCTGGTAGGATGGATACATTTAATATAGGGGGCTTTTTTTAAATTCAGAAATTGACTTTATTTCAAAGTTCCCAATGGTGCATAACACCGGATTATGTGGCTGATGGTTGGTTTCACTATTTTGTGTCCACTCAATTGTTAAATTTGTTTGTGTTTTCCTGAGTGAACTCATGTGTGCTGTGGAAACATTTCCGGGGAGAGTATTTGAAGATTAATAAAAAAAAAATTAAAATGAATTTGTCGAGCCCTGAATATGAACAGAAGCCATGTCGGCGCCACGACCCCAGAAGCCACACTAGTACAGGCCTACACCAACCAAACCTGGGTCAGCCAACATTAACTTTTAATGCTGGTTTGACGCCTAATTTGATGCACCAACATAGTGCAGGCGAGTAACTCACGGGCACAGTGCAGGCGAGTAACACGCGGGCACTACGTCTGTGCATCCTGCCTACCGTACGGTCAGTAGAATAGACCAAGGGCTGAATATCAGCCACTGTATTTAACATTGGCAATGGTTGTCTCCTTTTTATAAGCACTGGTTTCTTGTAGTGTTGTCAAGTTTTGTTGTTGAAGTTTTAGTGGTAGGTTTTGGTGATGGTCGTTTCTGTACCGGTTATATTGGACTCCCTTCCCCACACGCCGGCTTCTCGGGGCGGTACATGGCGCAGACTGCAGTAAGTGGCAATGTGTGTGACTAATGTTGGACCCTGGAGGTGGAACATGGTGTTGTGTTTTGGCTGTGTGAGTAGGTGCTGTAGGTAGCGAGCAGCTCGTCGTGAAGCAGCGAGCGGCTCAGGCCTCGATCATGTCCTCTGACTCGTACTTGAGCTCCTCCACGTGCTCGTTAATCCGCTCCACAACCTCCCGTAAACTACAACATCAAGACACAATGGTGAAGTACTGTAGAACCATGTCTATAGGACAACCCCCCTTATAAGTTGAACCTTCAACTTGGGGGGAAAATTCGGTCTATGTAAAAAAGGATTAAAAATCATTTCCTCTTTAATTTTTTATTAAAACCCCACTTAAAAACCTAACCCCAATTTAGAGAAAAGAATTTGGCTTATAGAAATAAAAAAAAACGCTAACTGTCATGGTATACTCATATTGTCTAGGAGCCAACACTTGGAAATGTTTTTTTGGAAAACTGTAATAAATTCCCTTTTTTTTGGCGAATGCAGTGGAAACAGTATCCTGCAACTACATAGACAAATGCCAACGCCCATTGATACCGTCTTTGTTGTATTTCACGAGTGGGGGCTGGGGCAGTATCCCACGAAGCCGCAGGCTGAGTGGGATGCGCCCCAGCCCCCACGAGTGAAATACATCAGAGCGGTATCAATGTAGTTGGCATTTGTGTTTATTTTTTATTTGAAGCCATTTAATAAAGGAAAAACAACTTTTTCTTAGCCCATTGAATACGGCCACCTTGTATTCAATGGCACCATTGAATACGGCCTTCCAGTGCTTAAGCATAGCAGATCTTGTATTTCCAAAAAATAAAATTCTTTTCTAAATGCCAGGCTTCTTGACAATAATTCTTAGTAACATCAGACATTTCGCTTGAACCGTGGGAATCAAAGAGAATAAAGAAGTAAGAAAAAAATCCCAAACTTTTGAAAAACGAGGCGAGCGAAATCCATTGACATTTCTTTTTAAGTGCATTTCTGAAAATAAGGTGTGTAATATCCGTTGACCAATTTGAACTTTTAGAGATGGCTCCAAGTTCTAGCCCTAAGTTCCCCCTATAGCACTAAGTGGTGTATTAAAGGTTACAGCCTTAGATCTCATACTCTAAGTTCTCCCTACCTGTGTTTGAGGTCTATGGGACATTATGTGGTGTATTAAGGGTT
The DNA here is from genome assembly GCA_947462335.1 of Harmothoe impar. Classification (NCBI taxonomy): domain Eukaryota; kingdom Metazoa; phylum Annelida; class Polychaeta; order Phyllodocida; family Polynoidae; genus Harmothoe; species Harmothoe impar. Next base: position 108,854,985 of record OX381705.1, on the reverse strand, counting down.
ACAGATGGATGTAAGTTGTACCTGTGTTTGAGGTCGACCACCTCCTCCTGGTACGAGATCTCGTCGTGGTGGTCAATCACGTTCTGTTTGGCGATCTGCATCTTCGCCGTCTGAAAACAACAAACAGTAGAACCTCATGTGAATTCTAGAGAGGTGCTTTGTGCACTGGTAATGATACATAAATGGAAGAGGTTGGGGCTATAGATTATATACTTAAGAACAAGGAGAATTTTCTTTTGATATTGACTTCATGGCCGACATGGTATTATCTACTGTCGTATTTTAGCAACCCGGTGCTTTTACATTTGAAGGCATGCTTATGAGATTATTATTTTAATACTTAAGAAATATTTGAAGACATCCCTACCCTCATACAAGACGGGCCTTACGGTACTTGATGGTGTTCTTATTTTCCAAATATGTTCCTAGATTTGAGTCATTAATACTGAATAAACTATTTTTTTAATTGCAATTTTTACATGAAAATACTTAAGTTTACAAAGTTATATTTCTACCTATTCATAGACTGGCATGTATCTATACTTACAAGTTCTAGTTTTAGTTTCTCCTCTTCCTGCACCTTCCCTATAAACTTAGCCACCTCCGGTAGCGAATGCTCGCCGCACATTTTGTTTTCAATGTCCATAATCTCATCCGAAATCTTCTTGAATGTTTGGGTGATCTCGTGCACGAGTTGTCTGTACATGGGGAAGTTGTAGTTGGGGGTGGCGGACAGGTACGCTTGGTGGCCCCTGAAACACGACACACGTTAAGGGGGTGTTCATTTATTAATCACAGGGGGGGTGGTGAGATTTCGCGCGGAGAGGCGAAAATATGTTACACCCCTCCTCGGGAGCACGTGAAACGTTTCGCGCACCCCCCTCCCCCCACGCCGAAGGCGCCGAAAAATGTTCGCCCATCCCCCTTTGAACTATAGAAACGCACAGGCTTTTTTGCTAAAATGAGGCTAAATTTTTTACGCCCCCCCCCTCAAGAGGGGTCAGAATTTTTTATGCCCCCCCCTGTCACTAATAAATGAACACTCCCTAAGGTCTTGTGCAACATGTAGCACATACACAGGGAACCCTCATTAAAACAGCGGCCAGCAAAGTATTACACAGGGATGAAAGTGACCAATCTAAAAAATAAATCAAAATGTTCAAATTGAGGTCTCTGAATTCAGGTCCTCTATAATTAAGTAGAGGTCTTCGGGATGTAAAATAAAATTGTTATCAGGGAAAATTTTGAAAACTTTCATCCCTGATTACATGTAGTGGAGTGTAGGAGTTGTAGAACAGTCAGACTGAGGGTATGTGTTTACCGTCATCTATACAGCAGGTAACCCTCTACACGCGGCACAACGCTGTAATACGTCCTAGACTTTGTCGTCATGATGTATGAAATGCAGGCCTGGTGAGTTACCCGCCAGAGCTGCATTCATGCATCATGCCTACCATTCGGGAGTGTATCAAGCATGTAGGGTTTGTGTGTATGAATTTTTGATGCATCAATACAGCACTGCCAAGTCACTTGCCACGGCTGCATTCATGGATCATGACAACATTAAAGCACTCTGCAGCCCTTACAGGATTTATGACCATCGCTACCAAGTCAAAATCAGTCGTAGTTTATTTCATGTTTATATATAGTAACTTCTTAAATTAGTGATATTAAATTTAATACCAGGTATTTTGTGATGTGTTAGCCAAAAAGCTTCATGGCGTCTTTAAATCTATTAAAAGTGTATTTAGTTTTTTCAATAGTCATTAAACTGAGGCAAATAATGTACAAACCATACATTGATTTAAAATGATGAGAGTGTAAGTAAACTGTTTAAACTTTGAGTAGTATGGTCAAATTGTAATACATGTAAATTTGTAGTATATATAGCTCATAATCACTGACTATATTGAAGGTTTAGAAGCTGAACTCAGAATGTTATCTATAACTACTACTTGTATAACGGTTGTGTGACAAGACGGTTGTCTCAGACGATGCTTCACGACGCGGCGTGCGTGACGCTGGTATCTGGTGTGGCACATGCTACCTGCCGTGCACCCCACACTACCTGTTAACCCTGTAGGGGCTGCAGGGTGTTTTAATGTACTCTGCCCTTCTGTTGTTGTAATGCATGAATGCAGCCTGGGGGAGTGACTCGCCCGTGCTGCATTCATGTATCATGACGACCCTTTAGAGTTGATACACTCTCAATGATCCTGCATGATACATCAACGCAGCGCTGGTGAGTTACTTGTCTCCGCTGCCTTGGTGCATCATGACGACAAATGAACATGAAGCCCTCAGGCATCATGCCGTCCTTAAAGGACATGTGAGACATTGGTTGTCGGCGACAGATTTTGACGTAGTTTCATGACATAAATGACATTAACCACACACTATTATTAGCATCCACTAACCTCGTGCTGCTTAACCCTGGAGGGCCGACATGATGCATTCATGCCCTTGGCTGTCATGATGCATGAATGGAGCAAAGGTGAGTAACTCGCCAGTGGTGCATTCATGCATCATGCTAACACAGTTACACTGCAGGGCTGATACATTCCCGTAAGGTTGACATGACGCATCAATGCAGCACTGGCGAATTACTCTCGCCACAACTGCATTGGTGCGTCATGTCAACAAATGTCACCTTTAAGTGACATGCAGTCTTTAAACTGAAAGGATTGACACTTTAAGTAGTACGGACAGTATGATGCTTCAGAGGTGTGTTGTCTTATATTGTTATGATGCATCAACGTAGTCCTGATGAGTAGTCGCATCATGCCAATCCCATACGGTCAGCATGATGCTTGATACTCGGCGGGCTACATTAATGCATCATGACAACAAGGGGCGGAGTGCATTAAAGCACTCTGCTACCTTTAAATGTTCTACAAACTGTAACTTGTACAAAAGAGGACAGAGCTACAAGAGTGTAGAGTCTAATCTCACACTACCAGAGACAGGCGCTACAGGCTGCAGGATGGCCTCAACTAGGTCAAGGTCAAAGGTCAGATCAAGGTCAACATGGTGGAAGAATCAAGCACAAACTAACCCAGATCATCATCTATCACATGCAAACTCATCTCTTACATACATACTGGTTACTTTCTTCATTTTACATTCTTTATGGTTTACAAATGAGTTTATTGGAATTTAATGTTAAATAATTACTCATAGAAGTTCATGCAACAATAAAACAACTATGTACCATGTTTAGTGATTAAGGTTCGGACGTTGAGAGAGGGCGAGTTTGCAGGTGAAGCAAGAAATGGGAGGAAAAGAAAGGATTAAGAACACATAATTATACTTGAATTAAATACATGACTTAATATTAAACAAACCAATGCAAACTGAAAAGCAAAGGTCCAGGCAGTTATAGAAGGTCAGGAGAGGGGAGTCGGGCGGTCGGGTCGGGTCTAGTGGGCGTGAAAGATGCTAGACCACGACTGGATATATGTACACTGTATTCGCCAAACTTATAACGCAAAGTACAAAGTATTCATGAGAAGGTTTAGAGCAAGCTCAAAAGGATCATTTTTAAAACGGCCAAACGAGCACCATCTCTACTAGCGACAGGGCAGCTTAACAGTGGAATTGTTTTTTCTACAAAAGACTACTGGTAGTTGTGTATGAACTTATTTTGATTTCAACATGCAGGTTGAGAATTCAGGTCACTATTGTGTAGAGGTAAGAAAAAATCTATTTTTTTCAGTTATTTGTTGTCATTCCTTGCACAGTGCGCGTTTGGCAATTACAGCGTAGATATAGAGAGAAGACAGGAGCAGACGAGGGACGGCGAGAGAGGCGCGTCCTCCTAATCCATCTAACAGGGCAGAGCCAAATCATACAAGCGTGAGTGATCCACACAGAGGGAGGAGAGACACTAGCTAGGTGTGGGAGAGTGTGGCACCACCGTCACGACCTGAGAGTGTAGCAGAGGAGGGAGAGAGGCGGCTGTGACGGTAAAACAAAGGGGGCGAGAAATCAGTTAGTAATAGTACCCCGCCTTGCCACCAGGCGCACTGACAACATGTGACACGTAACCCGCCCGGCTCAGAGTTATCAAGGGGACTGATAACTAGTCAATCAGTTCCTATCAAAGCACCAATCTCCCTTATTTCATTAAATTTTTATTAAATTTTTATACCGGTCAAAATAATGATTTGAATATTTCGACAAATGATGAGTCTTATTAAATCAGAATATTGATGTCCCTACCCATTGAACTACTTATATGGTCATTACTAGACAATCAAAATCTAAAAATGAAAATCTGATTATGACATAAAAGTTCACTATGCGTGTATACTGGAGTGGGGCGCTGAGCGGGCGGCGGCCATGTTGTCAGTAGTCGGGGTGGGGGGTAGCAGCAGTACTGAGTAGTAGTGTAGGTAGTGTAGGTAGAGTAGGTAGTAGTGGAGGGCAGCAGCTGAGTACGGAGTAGTCAGACACATGGTGAAGGCACTACGACTTAACCCACACAGCACTAGCAGCCAAACTGCACCACCGCCAAAACACCACCTACGTGCCGCGCCCGGAATGACAGCAAAACAGCGTCAGCCAAACAGGGCTGACGCTATACTTTTGCAACTTTTTTTCCCCTATAAAAAATGTTTTTATCAAAAAACAATAACGTTTCCACTGAATTGTTATGAAAGTGAGAAAATTTCATTTTCCTTAATTTTCAAAATTCAGTGTTTATCAATAAGGGTGAATATTCTTGACAAAGTTCCCCACAAAATATTTTTTAAATAATAAAAAAAAATTAAATCTAAGTTTATATTCTTTTATATAAAATCTAAAATACGTGTTTTGTGGCTGTTACGGGGCGCTCACGTGTTGTTGTTTTGGCCTAGTACTGAAGACGAGGTAATATTCTCCACACGGGGGGCGAGGAGTGACTTACTCTTCAAACAATGTGTAGGTTTGTACCCGCTCCTCCTGGAGCTCATAAAACCGCTTTAGAAGTGTGACTGCTTCATCAGACGCCTGCAAGCAAACACCAACAACCTGTACACCGTGAGGGGACATCCGGAAACAACATGCATAGATTTATCTTATAGGCCACACCAAAAAAAAAAAGGTGGGCAATGGATTTCACTTTTCAAAAAATGGTGCGAGCGAGTGAAATTTTTTATTTTTTTTGAAGAATACTTTTTTGTCAATGGATTTTGTCTGTGGGAAACTGGAGCGAGCGACTTTAAAAAAAATAATTTAACCAGCCTCCCACAAAAGTTCTTCGTGGACCCCTAACATAAAAATGTATTGGTTGATCTGGGGGAATTACTGGAAGAAAATTTGAAAAAAAAAATCTCAATTTTGAAAAAAATGAGGCGAGCGAAATCCATTGACAAAAAAAAATTAAAATTCCCATTTCCGAAAATAAGGTGCGCGAAATCCAGTGACCAACTTTTTTTTGGTGTGGCCTTAAATGGTGAAGGAATCGCTATGCGACAGACGTATATACCGTACCGTCGTGTATAAGCGGCCCGGCAATTATAACTTTGGAGGGTGGTCACCCTCGGCGCATATACAAGACATGCGCTTATTCAAGGTCCATTTTTAGTGCTTAAGAGTTATTTCAAGACCTCCTATACCCCCCGCGCTTATACAAGACTGTCGCTTATTGAAAACCCGGTGCTTAAACGCGACGGTATGGTACGTACCTTGTGAACAACAGGGATATTTTACTGGGCAGAACCATGTTTAATTCTTTAATAGCAGCATAATGTTTTAATCCTTTAATAGCAGCATAATGTTTTAACTCTTTACTGGCAGCATAATATTTACTGAATGAAAAATAAATTATTAACACAATTTTGATACAGAAACCTAGAAAAACGCAGGAATTCCTGCAACAGTGGCATCTCTGGTAGCAGTGGGACCCCACTACATCAACATGAATTATATACTGTTATATCTGTATATAGTTAGTTGGTAAAGTTGCAGGTACATCATATGGGTCCTCCTATTGACACCCGTCATGTCGCCCACTGATAACGTTCTGCTGGTATCTGCCCATCCTGATACCTCCCTGATACTAGGGATGTCATTGCTATCAAATTTTATAGGTTATCAGGTATTCACTATTTTGGTGTCGATTTGCTTGATATATCAGTTATTAGGTATAACACAAAAATGGTAAATTTAACAAGAAAACAGCATGTCTTGTGGCTTCAAATGAACATTATCACAGTAAATAATGATAAATATGCCGGGTAGGAGAAAAGATCGAAGCCCCCGACTGTTTGTTTTTTAACAACATTTTTTAATCTTTTGTATAGGACCCTAAAATGTCCGGATTACTATCATTTCCTTTGTCATGTTGGTTAAAAGGCCATAGCTCAACCTCTAATAGGAATATCTGAAAAATTCTTTCACTGTTAGAAAGCTGAGATTCAGGGGGTATCGATACACATGGTTTTAATAGCTATTATCGGTTATCTCACAAGTTGTCAATATATCGATACCTATGATACCAATGACATCCCTACCTGATACCATCCTGATACCATCCTGATACATTCCCTATCTCATGTACAAAGTGCACCGACATGAAACGAGATTTGTAGTGTAACAAATGCAGCGTAAATTTACAAAACCACTGCACTCACTCAGACAGAGTGACATGTATAGGGGCTATGCACCTCTCACACCTAGACCCCCCCCCCCCCCCAACCTTATTAATGTGTACCACCAGAAATACCCTTGTCGCTGCTACCTCCCTGGTACTATGAGGTTATAGTGCGTTATAGAACCATACAGCTCAGTGACTATATATATACATGTTACCACAGAACATGCACATGTTACATGTGGTGTTTTGGTGGCATGCAGCAGAGATCTTGCTGTACCGCACCCCTGCATGTCGCCTCAGTCCCCCCTGTATACCGGATACCGTGTACCCCACTCATACCCCGCTGTTCACTCTCCCAGAACACCTCACTAACCCTTTGAGGGCAGCATACCGTAAAACCTCGCGTATAAGCCTAACTCGCGTATAAGCCGCACCCCGACCCTGGGCCGATCCTATAAGCCGCACCGCCGATCTGACTCGCGTACTAGCCGCGGCTTCTACGCGAGGTTTTACAGTAGTACTTTGATTTGCATAATGCTCTGATGCTTTAATGCAGCCCTGGCTGGTGAGTAACTCAGCAGTGCTACATTCATGCTACATGTCAGCCATATGGGGTTGATACACTCCTGAACGGTCGGAATGATGCACCAAAGGAGTGATGGCTCGCTCGTCGTAGCTAAACATTGGTGCATAAAGCATTGAGACATCATGCCGTCCTTACAGGGTTACCACTGTCTTCATGAAGGAGACTCTCCAGTATGTATAGAGGACCTACTGCTGGGTCTCCCTTGCTACCTGGGGATGGGGGGGGGGGGGGGGGGGTTTGGGGTACCCTTACCCCCGAAAGAGCCAGTAACCCCCTCCCCCTGCGGGTATTGGCCTTACCTGTAAGAGTAAGGTATCCTACAGTCTGTCGTTAAACCTGAGGATGCTATAAATCTACCCCCTCAGTCAGCGCTCAATTACCGTTAAACCGAAACCGGGACCGGGGAAATTCACAAAAGCTCTCGTAATCCAGAAATCTAAAGTAACCCACTTAGGGTAAATCACAACTTGACAAGTCTACTTTCTTGTTATCACCTTTCTACTCAGTGTTCCTTGATGCTCTAGGTGAGGAACATGCATGAGCGGCTGTCACTGCGTTACCGGGGGACTAGCACGGGAAAGGTAGTCATGGGGACATGAAGGAGGTATACACTGAGGGACCATCATGCAGGCCTTACACATGATTCTTTACTGGAGTGGTGGAGCATGTGAGCACCCTGAGGTCAGCCAGGGACAGGGGGCAGTAGGTGTCCATGCCTCCAAGATTAGGCAAAATGGGCGGCAGGGGGGGATAACAGAATTTATGTCTGCTCACAATTTCACCAGCTACATCGCATCTACAGGGGGGGGGGGCGGCAAAAGATTTCATTAGTTTGCACGAAACTTCACTGCTACAAGTGTTATTAACTAATGACCACTGCCCTAGATGTTAGAGCCCATCCTGATTAAACCTGCTGCCCTGGGCCACTGGTCAGCCACTGACTGTGGTTAGGTTATCACACACAGCCACAGTCGTCCAACCGTGACCTGTGACCGTGACCCGTGACCTGACCCCGCTGAGTTCAGCCGCAACCAGAGCATGCTTTATTTATCTTGTTGTGACCAGATAGAGCGGCCTCCTGCGATCTCTCCGCTCTCTGTGTGTCGTAATTACCTCCCCCCCCCCCCCCCCCCACCCCCCGTGCGCCGAGTGAAAGGCAGCATGAATTCAGAATTCAAAGCCCAAAGCCATAAACATGAATGTACAGCTCACCCTAAAGACCCCCATGTACACGTGTAAAAGGATATCACAAAGGATAGCGCAGACATGGATGTATAGAGGTCCCCCTGGTCAATCCAAGTGGTGAGAATTAAATGGCATTTTGGCTCATGTTCTGGGTTGTTGTTTTTAGGTGTGGGGTGGGGGTGTCTGCGTTTTAAGGTTTCTTTCTTCCTCCCTCTTTCTGCTCTTGTCTGTCTTTTCCGGTAAGGGGATGCTTCTTCTGGTCTGGTGACAATATTCCTCCATGACCACTCACAACACTTAATCATAATTTTTCTTACAATCCTGGTTCTTTGATTCCTTGTCCAAAGTCAGTGTTCACTGCCCTGAGGTCATTAATCCATTGTCTCAAGGTCAGTGCCTGAGGTCATTGCTCCATTGTCTTTGATCCATTGTCCCAAGGTCAGTGCCTGAGGTCATCGATCCCTTGCCCCAAGGTCAGTGCCTGAGGTCATTGATCCATTGTCCCATGGTCAGTGCCTGAGGTCATTGATCCATTGCCCCAAGGTCAGTGCCTGAGGTCATTGATCCATTGCCCCAAGGTCAGTGCCTGAGGTCATTGATCCATTGTCCCAAGGTCAGTGCCTGAGGTCATTGATCCATTGTCCCAAGGTCAGTGCCTGAGGTCATTGATCCATTGTCTCAAGGTCAGTGCCTGAGGTCATTGATCCATTGTCTCAAGGTCAGTGCCTGAGGTCATTGATCCATTGCCCCAAGGTCAGTGCCTGAGGTCATGCGCATTGATCTATTGGCCCAATTAATGTAATTGCTCACTGACCATGTCTGAGGAGGTTTCAGTGCCCTGAGGTCATTGGTCCTTTGCTCAAGGTCAAGGACCTGCATATATCATGGGTATTTGGGGAATGTTTTTATTTTTAGGTTGAAGTGAATCATTGAATGAATGTCATGAATTAAATATGTGCCAAGAATTGTGTGCTGTAAAAAGCATCATATAATTTTCATTGTATGGCCAACCGGTATTATGAAGTTACCTGCCAAGCAGAATTATCAGATCTAGTATTAAATCTCCAAATACAGACACTAAAATACCACTTATTACCAGACTAGGGAGTAGACAATCAAAGATTGCCATTGTTGTTGTGCTGCCCTGGTAGAACATGATCATGTTAATTGCCATTGTGACGTCAGTGGGGTAATATCATGCATGCCGTCAAAGAGACAAAGGGCCATATGGGTATATTACACATCTTGGCACAATGTCAGCTTCCTGATCTTCAAGAATACAGTGCTAACCGATGAGAAAGGAAGGACCTTGGATTTTGACTCAGAGAAATTCTCCCCCTGATTCACTGACTTGGCCTGACATGAACTGTCAACTGATCACCAATTCACTCCCAACATGGCACTTATTCCGCAGACCTACAGCTAAATCCACCCGCACACACCTTCCTCATCACCTTAGAGTCCGATAGGATGCAAAATAAACACTCACCATTTTCATTTTTGTCTGGAAACACAAATAATTGGCAGAGACAATGTGCCAGGTTTTCTTGGCTCGGCTCCCTCCTTTCGGCCTTGTGGGTGGCTGCGCAGTGACCTGCGCATTCCGACACATCGGGCAACAAGATGGCGGCGCCCATGGACGCACGAGCGTCCCGGTTTTAAGCTTAGACTTTTAACGATTTTAGACGAAACTAACCAGTTTTATTTCCTCAAAGTCACTGTACAGTTACATAATGTGTGCGTGACCATATGGGGAGCAGTTATTTTAAAGTTTAAAGTGAGCATCCTCTGATTGCGGCGTAAAATACTAGGAGCTGGGTTGACGTTCGATGTCAACAAACATGGCGGATGTAAACAGAGCGTTGTACAAGAAACTTCATGAGGATTTTGTGAGTGGGCATAACGGGACGACGACATGGGAGATCACGCTGGTGGCCTCTGTGGCCCCGGTGTCTGTGCTACTGAGGAATGTTCTCCTGGGCGTCATCTGCGCCCACAGGCCGAATCTAGCGGACGGGTAAGTTTGACAGATAAGTGGGCGTGGCTTCTCAGTCTCAGTCTCAGACCATCACTGGATCAGATACCCGGTCAGGCCGGTCAGTTACTCGGTGCTACATGTACAGGCCTATGCATATGCCTGTGACTATGCCCTAGCTTGCTAGTGCTAATTTCCAGACACACTAGTGTAACATTTGCGTATTAAATAGACGGTTTCCTACCACATTGAGACTTGAGTGCCTGTAGTGTAGTGGATTGGAATACCTAGATCTAGATCTACCCTCATTCATCAGTGGCAATAACTTTAATAAGCATGTTTTCAAATGTTACGGTACTTTAGCAATAGCATGATCCTATGGCTATAGTCTATTGGCGAATGTTAGCATGTACTGTGTAGACATAAGTAATATGCATTACAATGTAGTAGCCCCCTCCCCCCTCCCACATGAAAACTGCTTTAGTCTTTAGGCCTATGTGTATTGACTGACTAAAGAGGTTTTATTCCAGACAAAAGAATCATTCTATTTATATTTTGATTAAAACTTAACTAAGATAATATTGAACATCACTTATTATTTTGTTAAAACTGCTTACAGCTGGAGAGGTGTGTTGGACGTGTGCTGCCTCGTCCTGCCGCTGTTGGGGTGCATCACGGTGCTGGCCGACCACGTGGGGGCGGTGCTCCTCTCCCTCCTCACCCTCACCATGTCGGTTATAGCCGTGCAGCGACAACTCAGCCACAACCCGGCCCCGACACACACGGGGACGGCCCCGGTACACACGGGGACAGACAGCTTCAACTGCCTCCTGGACCTGGCCGTTATAGGCAAGAAGCCTTTTGTCACAAACTTTAGATCTTATGCAAACATCGCGACGGCTGTGTGCATCTTGGCTGTAGACTTTGTGATCTTCCCGCGGAGGTTCTGTAAAACGGAGACCTACGGTACCGGGCTGATGGATATCGCTGTGGGCGGCTTTGTTGTCGCTAATTCCATCGTGTCCCCGGAGGCTCGGGGGAAGTACCCGACAAGGAGGTAACATCAGTTTCATAATTATAAAGCATGTCAGTTATGGAGAATTCAGAATGTTTGTACTCATATAAACATAGTGGCAATATGATTCCTACAGTTTAAGTTGATGAACTAATTATGAAGGGAAACCTCTAGGTCTTAATATATGTTGTCCCTGCATTTATGTCACAATGGTAAGAAGTAACATGTGGCATGTGGTTGTCAGGTCTGTGGGTCAGCGTGTGGACGGGATCCTGCGGACCTTCAAGTCGACCATCCCGCTCTGGGTGCTGGGTTTCTGGCGGTTAGCGGCCGTAAAGAGCATCGACTACCACGAACACGTCTCAGAGTACGGCGTGCACTGGAACTTCTTCTTCACACTAGCCATAGTCAAGGTAAGGTAGTGGTAGCAAATTAATGGGTGCAATTGTTGATGAATATTCCCAAGACCCTATTCAGGTTAATACGATCTGTTGTAAAGGGATAAGGATTTAGACCACACTTTGGTTTTCATACATTGGCATACCGGTACTAATTCATGCTTTTCTTTCTGTATAGGCCGCGATATCAAATTGATATTACAATGTAAAGATGGAACTTAGGACGTTTTCATTCTTCAATGAAACCAACCTTGAAATTAAATTGACTCATTGTTTTTCGATAGAAAGAAAGGAATCAATGATTGAATAATATCTGGACCGCTATAAATACTATAACTGTTAGTAGTAGCAATTAAATATTTGTACATTATATAACCCTTGTTTGAGGTACGATAACCTCTATATTACAGCTGCTGTCTAGTCTGGTGCTGGGTGTGTTTGACCCGGGTATGAGCTGGCTGGTGGCGGTGGCCATAGCGTCCGGGTACGAGTACCTCCTGTCCGGCCTCCAGTACCGTCACTACGTGCTGCACGGGGGGGACGGCCAGGACTCACGCCGCACCCTCCTGGAGGCGAACCGCGAGGGGGTCTTCTCATCTCTCGGCTACTGCGCTATATCATTCGCGGGGGTTCAACTCGGCACCTTCCTGTGGCAGCCTCGGTAAGTGCAGGGAGTTAGACAGGGAGTGTTTGTTAAAGTGTACCTTGTTCATTATCTGTTACCAAGCTGTCATTGTGATTTTGTCACTAGAATTGCTGGGGACACTTTTAGGTGCATGTTTTTGTTGAGAATTTCTAAAATTAGAATATAAAGAGTTGGGGAAAATTTACTAGAAATAAAAGCATGTAGAGTGGTAAGGCAAATGGTGACAGGCATGTTACTCCCACCCATAGAGATAGGCGTTTTAAAACAGACAAAATATATTTTTGATTTCCTGGAAAGTATTATATCATAGTGCTGTATAAGTAATGACAATGGGACCAATCCCTACCAATATAACCTGTACCATAAATTCTCATGTAGTGACCGCAGCTTGTACGAACAACATACAACCAGAATCTGGGCTACGGCTATTACCGCTCTCCCACCCAGTCCTTCTTTGATTATATCCCCTATCTGACTATTCCAAACACAATAAGGTATTAATGTGTTACAGGAGTAAGCTGCGTGAGTGGGTGCGCTGCCTGTCGCTGCTCGTGTTGGCTGACGTAGCTGTAACCTATACTTAATGTGTTACAGCAGTAAGCTGCGTGAGTGGGTGCGCTGCCTGTCGCTGCTCGTGTTGGCTGACGTGGCGTTCTGTAACCTATACTTAATGTGTTACAGCAGTAAGCTGCGTGAGTGGGTGCGCTGCCTGTCGCTACTCGTGTTGGCTGACGTAGCGTTCTGTAACCTATACTTGATGTGTTACAGGAGTAAGCTGCGTGAGTGGGTGAGCTGCCTGTCGCTGCTCGTGTTGGCTGACGTAGCGTTCTGTAACCTATACTTGATGTGTTACAGGAGTAAGCTGCGTGAGTGGGTGCGCTGCCTGTCGCTGCTCGTGTTGGCTGACGTAGCTGTAACCTATACTTGATGTGTTACAGCAGTAAGCTGCGTGAGTGGGTGTGCTGCCTGTCGCTGCTCGTGTTGGCTGACGTAGCTGTAACCTATACTTGATGTGTTACAGGAGTAAGCTGCGTGAGTGGGTGCGCTGCCTGTCGCTGCTCGTGTTGTAGCGTTCTGTAACCTATACTTGATGTGTTACAGCAGTAAGCTGCGTGAGTGGGTGCGCTGCCTGTCGCTGCTCGTGTTGGCTGACGTAGCGTTCTGTAACCTATACTTGATGTGTTACAGGAGTAAGCTGCGTGAGTGGGTGCGCTGCCTGTCGCTGCTCGTGTTGGCTGACGTAGCTGTAACCTATACTTAATGTGTTACAGGAGTAAGCTGCGTGAGTGGGTGCGCTGCCTGTCGCTGCTCGTGTTGGCTGACGTAGCTGTAACCTATACTTGATGTGTTACAGCAGTAAGCTGCGTGAGTGGGTGTGCTGCCTGTCGCTGCTCGTGTTGGCTGACGTAGCTGTAACCTATACTTGATGTGTTACAGCAGTAAGCTGCGTGAGTGGGTGTGCTGCCTGTCGCTGCTCGTGTTGGCTGACGTAGCGTTCTGTAACCTATACTTGATGTGTTACAGCAGTAAGCTGCGTGAGTGGGTGCGCTGCCTGTCGCTGCTCGTGTTGGCTGACGTAGCGTTCTGTAACCTATACTTGATGTGTTACAGCAGTAAGCTGCGTGAGTGGGTGAGCTGCCTGTCGCTGCTCGTGTTGGCTGACGTAGCGTTCTGTAACCTATACTTAATGTGTTACAGCAGTAAGCTGCGTGAGTGGGTGAGCTGCCTGTCGCTGCTCGTGTTGGCTGACGTAGCGTTCTGTAACCTATACTTAATGTGTTACAGCAGTAAGCTGCATGAGTGGGTGAGCTGCCTGTCGCTGCTCGTGTTGGCTGACGTAGCGTTCTGTAACCTATACTTAATGTGTTACAGCAGTAAGCTGCGTGAGTGGGTGCGCTGCCTGTCGCTGCTCGTCTTGGCTGACGTAGCGTTCTGTAACCTATACTTAATGTGTTACAGCAGTAAGCTGCGTGAGTGGGTGCGCTGCCTGTCGCTGCTCGTGTTGGCTGACGTGGCGTTCTGTAACCTATACTTGATGTGTTACAGCAGTAAGCTGTGTGAGTGGGTGCGCTGCCTGTCGCTGCTCGTGTTGGCTGACGTGGCGTTCTGTAACCTATACTTAATGTGTTACAGCAGTAAGCTGCGTGAGTGGGTGCGCTGCCTGTCGCTGCTCGTGTTGGCTGACGTAGCTGTAACCTATACTTGATGTGTTACAGCAGTAAGCTGTGTGAGTGGGTGCGCTGCCTGTCGCTGCTCGTGTTGGCTGACGTGGCGTTCTGTAACCTATACTTAATGTGTTACAGCAGTAAGCTGCGTGAGTGGGTGCGCTGCCTGTCGCTGCTCGTGTTGGCTGACGTGGCGTTCTGTAACCTATACTTAATGTGTTACAGCAGTAAGCTGTGTGAGTGGGTGCGCTGCCTGTCGCTGCTCGTGTTGGCTGACGTAGCGTTCTGTAACCTATACTTGATGTGTTACAGCAGTAAGCTGCGTGAGTGGGTGCGCTGCCTGTCGCTGCTCGTGTTGGCTGACGTAGCTGTAACCTATACTTGATGTGTTACAGGAGTAAGCTGTGTGAGTGGGTGCGCTGCCTGTCGCTGCTCGTGTTGGCTGACGTAGCTGTAACCTATACTTGATGTGTTACAGCAGTAAGCTGTGTGAGTGGGTGAGCTGCCTGTCGCTGCTCGTGTTGGCTGACGTAGCTGTAACCTATACTTGATGTGTTACAGCAGTAAGCTGTGTGAGTGGGTGCGCTGCCTGTCGCTGCTCGTGTTGGCTGACGTAGCTGTAACCTATACTTGATGTGTTACAGCAGTAAGCTGTGTGAGTGGGTGAGCTGCCTGTCGCTGCTCGTGTTGGCTGACGTAGCGTTCTGTAACCTATACTTAATGTGTTACAGCAGTAAGCTGCGTGAGTGGGTGAGCTGCCTGTCTCTGCTCGTGTTGGCTGACGTAGCGTTCTGTAACCTATACTTGATGTGTTACAGCAGTAAGCTGTGTGAGTGGGTGAGCTGCCTGTCGCTGCTCGTGTTGGCTGACGTAGCTGTAACCTATACTTAATATGTTACAGCAGTAAGCTGCGTGAGTGGGTGAGCTGCCTGTCGCTGCTCGTGTTGGCTGACGTAGTGTTCTGGGTGCTGCTGACGTACACAGAGACACACGTGGTGGCCGTGTCACGCCGTACCGCCAACCTGCCCTACGCACTGTGGATCGTGAGTACAGCTTATATTTATGTGCCCCTACATGGTTAAAAAACGACACGGGCGACACGGCCCTTTTAAAAAACGACACGGGCGACACGGCCCTTTTAAAAATCGACACGGGCGACACGGCCCTTTTAAAAATCGACGGACACAGACCTTTGTGCCTCTACACGGGCAACACGGTGACACGGCCCTTTTAGGCCCTTTTAAAAATCGACGGACTAAGGAAAATCAGGGATAAAAATCGACCCACAGGGTTTTTTTAAAAATCGACACAATGACATGGTCTTTCTGCTAAAAATCGACACAGCGACATGGCCAAAATTGTGGATACCCATGTAGAGGCACACCTTTTGATAAGCTCCTAGTATATCCTTCATACATAAAAATCGACATGGCGACACGGCCCTTTTGCTAAAAATCGACACGGCGACTTGGTCTAAAAGGTGGGGTCACATGTAAAGGCACATTTATAGTCTTATAGAGTGTGGTCCATGTAGTACGGTATTGAATATAAAGCTCATCTATGGCCATTTAATATTGAACAGTATATTGCCAACTTAAAGGCAACCAGCATGATTACCCTTCATAACTACATTTGTATATATATATATTGTTAATTCTCACAGAAACAGCCTAGAGGAAAATATATCTTGATTAGCATAAAGACTTTTCCATATTTACTAACTGTAAAATAATGAGACAATGGGACAATGTTGGGTTCTCTAAATCTGCTAAGGTGAGACCCAAATAAAAGGTTGGGCAATGAATTGACAAAAAGAATCAAAACTTTGCTCGCTCGCACCCGTTATTAGAAAGTGAAATCCATTAACCAATATTTTTTTGATGTAGTGTAAATGAGTTAATACCCCGTCTACCCCCCAGATGGCGTACATTCTGCACTCCCTGGCCTGTTTCCTGCTAACATTGTGTGTAATTACAGGTGGCGTACAGTCTGCACTCCCTGGCGTGTTTCCTGCTAACATTGTGTGTAATTACAGATGGCGTACAGTCTGCACTCCCTGGCTGCTAACATTGTGTGTAATTACAGGTGGCGTACAGTCTGCACTCCCTGGCTGCTAACATTGTGTGTAGTTACAGATGGCGTACAGTCTGCACTCCCTGGCGTGTTTCCTGCTAACATTGTGTGTAATTACAGGTGGCGTACAGTCTCCACTCCCTGGCGTGTTTCCTGCTAACATTGTGTGTAGTTACAGATGGCGTACAGTCTCCACTCCCTGGCGTGTTTCCTGCTAACATTGTGTGTAATTACAGGTGGCGTACAGTCTCCACTCCCTGGCGTGTTTCCTGCTAACATTGTGTGTAGTTACAGATGGCGTACAGTCTCCACTCCCTGGCCTGTTTCCTGCTAACATTGTGTGTAATTACAGGTGGCGTACAGTCTGCACTCCCTGGCGTGTTTCCTGCTAACATTGTGTGTAATTACAGGTGGCGTACAGTCTCCACTCCCTGGCGTGTTTCCTGCTAACATTGTGTGTAATTACAGGTGGCGTACAGTCTGCACTCCCTGGCCTGTTTCCTGCTAACATTGTGTGTAATTACAGGTGGCGTACAGTCTCCACTCCCTGGCCTGTTTCCTGCTAACATTGTGTGTAATTACAGGTGGCGTACAGTCTGCACTCCCTGGCGTGTTTCCTGCTAACATTGTGTGTAATTACAGGTGGCGTACAGTCTGCACTCCCTGGCGTGTTTCCTGCTAACATTGTGTGTAATTACAGGTGGCGTACAGTCTCCACTCCCTGGCGTGTTTCCTGCTAACATTGTGTGTAATTACAGGTGGCGTACAGTCTGCACTCCCTGGCCTGTTTCCTGCTAACATTGTGTGTAATTACAGGTGGCGTACAGTCTCCACTCCCTGGCGTGTTTCCTGCTAACATTGTGTGTAATTACAGGTGGCGTACAGTCTGCACTCCCTGGCCTGTTTCCTGCTAACATTGTGTGTAATTACAGGTGGCGTACAGTCTGCACTCCCTGGCCTGTTTCCTGCTAACATTGTGTGTAATTACAGGTGGCGTACAGTCTCCACTCCCTGGCCTGTTTCCTGCTAACATTGTGTGTAATTACAGGTGGCGTACAGTCTGCACTCCCTGGCGTGTTTCCTGCTAACATTGTGTGTAATTACAGGTGGCGTACAGTCTCCACTCCCTGGCGTGTTTCCTGCTAACATTGTGTGTAATTACAGGTGGCGTACAGTCTCCACTCCCTGGCCTGTTTCCTGCTAACATTGTGTGTAATTACAGGTGGCGTACAGTCTGCACTCCCTGGCGTGTTTCCTGCTAACATTGTGTGTAATTACAGATGGCGTACAGTCTCCACTCCCTGGCGTGTTTCCTGCTGGTGGACGTGGTGTGTATCGTGCTGCAGGAGACGGGAACCGTGCACGCCGTCTGCAGCAACAGGGGTACGTCTCAGCAGCATTTGTAGATGTAGTACCGTAAATTCTTGCGTAGAAGCCCGGCTTGTACGAGGGTCAGAACCCCAGTGCATGAGAACCTCAGTGCGGCTTATGGGATTGTCCCAGAGTCTAAGTGTGGCTTATAGGAGGGTTTTTACTTGTATGATATAGTACTAAAGTAGCAGTTTCCAAACCCCAGGTAAGGCTTCTAAGACTGCCCCAAGTTAAGGGTGTGGCTAATATGAGGTTTAGGGTTATACGCGAGAATTTACGGTACCCTAGTTTTCCCACACACTGAGGACAAATTTATTTCTATACCATGTTACATATATTAACATTTTTTAAGCGCAGGTTCTCAAATAAATGTAGGTACAATTTACACTAATTTAAGCAAGGCAAGAAAATCAGTTTTCCATATATCAAATAAGCTCAGCCCAGGAGAAACAATGTGTCCAAATATATCTAAGTTTCAGAAATTGCAAGATGAATTTTAAATGAATAGAATTCATTATATTGAAATAAAGATTGACATTTAATTCGTATGATTTTGAATTTGTGTTTCCAGGTGTCAGTTCGCGACAAAGCCCTGCCCTGTGCCTCCTGGAGGCCATTAACCGTAACGCCTTGTTGTACTTCCTGTTGGCTAACGTGTTAACGGGCAGCGTGAACATGGTGATGGAGACAGTGAGCGCCTCCCACACCACGGGCATGGGGGTCGTCACGGGCTACATGACGCTACTGTCTGCTGTCACGCTACTACTACACAAGTACAACGTCACCATCAAGTTCTGGTAGTTAGCTCTGTACAGGCCGCATGCTGCTTTAATGTAGCTCTGTACGGGCAGCATGCTGCTTTAATGTAGCTCTGTACGGGCAGCATGCTGCTTTAATGTAGCTCTGTACGGGCAGCATGCTGCTTTAATGTAGCTCTGTACGGGCAGCATGCTGCTTTAATGTAGCTCTGTACGGGCAGCATGCTGCTTTAATGTAACCCTGTAAGGGCAGCATGCTGCTTTAATGTAGCTCTGTACGGGCAGCATGCTGCTTTAATGTAGCAGGGATGGGGGTCGTCACGGGCTACATGACGCTACTGTCTGCTGTCACGCTACTACTACACAAGTACAGCATCACCGTCAAGTTCTGGTAGTTAGCTCTGTACGGGCCGCATGCTGCTTTAATGTAGCTCTGTACGGGCAGCATGCTGCTTTAATGTAGCTCTGTACGGGCAGCATGCTGCTTTAATGTAGCTCTGTACGGGCAGCATGCTGCTTTAATGTAGCTCTGTACGGGCAGCATGCTGCTTTAATGTAGCAGGGATGGGGGTCGTCACGGGCTACATGACGCTACTGTCTGCTGTCACGCTACTACTACACAAGTACAGCATCACCGTCAAGTTCTGGTAGTTAGCTCTGTACGGGCCGCATGCTGCTTTAATGTAACCCTGTACAGGCAGCATGCTGCTTTAATGTAGCTCTGTACGGGCAGCATGCTGCTTTAATGTAGCTCTGTACGGGCAGCATGCTGCTTTAATGTAGCAGGGATGGGGGTCGTCACGGGCTACATGACGCTACTGTCTGCTGTCACGCTGCTACTACACAAGTACAACGTCACCGTCAAGTTCTGGTAGTTAGCTCTGTACGGGCAGCATGCTGCTTTAATGTAGCAGGGGATGGGGGTCGTCACGGGCTACATGACGCTACTGTCTGCTGTCACGCTGCTACTACACAAGTACAACATCACCGTCAAGTTCTGGTAGTTAGCTCTTTACGGGCAGCATGCTGCTTTAATGTAGCTCTGTACGGGCGGCATGCTGCTTTAATATAGCTCTGTACGGGTGGCATGCTGCTTTAATGTAGCTCTGTACGGGCAGCATGCTGCTTTAATGTAGCAGGGGATGGGGGTCGTCACGGGCTACATGACGCTACTGTCTGCTGTCACGCTACTACTACACAAGTACAACGTCACCGTCAAGTTCTGGTAGTTCGATAAGATCATGTTTCAGGGATGAAAGTCTTCAAGATTTTCCTTGATTTCAAGTTGTTTTATTTAATATACTGCAAAAACCATTGGTATCCATAAAGAACCCTAATGAGGGGCCTCCATTGGGACAGGTTTTTTTTATTGGTCCGTGATGTTTCCATGTGCCATATGATTGTAAAAGGATGTGATTGGTGAGAGTTGAACAGTGTTACGGATCTCGTATAATGTAAAGCATGACGTATTAGAAGCCGATTGCAGCTGTGTTTTTGTGACATAATAATGATATCAAATATCATAAGAATTATCCCTATATCAGACACACATGTGGGATGACGTGTAAAATAAACAGAGAATACGCTTGGAGAGCTTGTCATGGTAAATGTGTGTGAACAGAAGGTAAGTAACCAGAGCCAGGTATATACGTGTGCTATATGAAGTAACCAAGTTATTGCTAGAACCATGACACTTCATATAGGACAGGTTCTAGCAATGATTTGGTTACTGGGGACACACAACTTCATGAACTAGTCCTCTTCAATAAATCTTTTATGATTTTAAATGTGCGTTTTGAAGTATAACCATGTTTTAATCCATCAGTTTATGATTCTGATTTCTCGATGGATGTATGTCGCCTGTGCAGGTTCCGCTAATCACCTAGCGCAAAGTCTGTTCACATTCCGTGTTTTGCTGCTAATAATAAACCCAAAGACGTAGGCAATCCTTTTTGATTGCTCTGTAGATCATCTAGTAATTATATAGATCTATGCAAAGTGTACATAGGTGTTGATTTTATTTGACTGCAAACATCTTATTGTGATAAAATGATCATATTTGCACAAGAGCATATGACTATGTGCGGTTTTTACTTTTATAGTTTGTTATAATAAAATTATTCTGAAGAACTAGGGATGTTTTGTCATCAATGCATGATATTAATAACAATGTAACTGTGTAAGTATCCGGTAGTTGTGTTTGAACGTGTTCACCCTTTAGGGGCCATATAGCGCTTTAATTCGGTGTGCTCCTGGTCTGCATCGTGCATGAATGCAGCCCTGGTGAGTAACTCGCCAGTGCTGCATTCATGCATCATGCTGACTCCACAGGGTTGATACACTCCTAACTGATGCACTCACACAGAACCTGTGACTTACTCGTCATTACAAGGCAAAGAATAGAGTCACAAAAAGTAGGAAGACATTATAAATATGAGCTCCATGAAACGGTCACGTGAGGAGGGGTCCCTAAATGGTGTGACTGATGCAGATAGCAACTAGCTCACACAAGTGCACGGATAAACGTTTACAGCGAGTATTAATCCAGTCTTACTCACTGATCTTAAAGTCTTAACAATAGGTTTCAATGTTGATAAAGACGGGGAAAAAAGAAAATAGAAAACGGGGGGTGGGGGACAGAACCCCCTATGAGTATTAATGAACCAGAGCTAGACTACACATATAAGATCAGGTTATAAGACATTTGTGAGACTGGGTTAAGGCTCACTGTAAACGTTTTTCCGTGGACTCACGTGAGCTAGTTTGGTCCTGCGTAACTGATAGTAGCCACATACAGCCCCCCTCCCCCACCCTCAGCTGTCCCCTATCTCCCTGTAAGACAGCAGCTGCACAGTCCTACACTGTCCGTACATTGTACATTGTCTGCAGTTCATCCTGACTGACAAGATGGCAGCCACAATAGCTTTGTGTCTTTTTGGACTTATTGTGGGAGCAATATGTGGACAATCCATCGCAGGTAGACACTAATCATCAAACTTTTGTTCCGGTATATTCTAACAATGAGTGGCATACTGAGTGCACTCTCTCTTTGTGGTGTAATTAAGGAGAAGGATGATAGTAACACATTGAATTCTGAATAACTAATGACCTACTCTAGGACTGATGAGGTGCAGGTCTTTCGCCAAAGTTCACCTGTGTTGAAGAAAGTAACGCCTCACTCAGAATCTTGCTCTGCCCATAAGTAAAGGAAATGCATCAGTTAATGACACGTTACTATAATCTAATGTGGTAATTCCATGTTGCAGATCCATTCGCCTGGCACCGTAAGTAGGCAGTGCGTTTTGTTGGACTAAGTGACTTCCTTAAGTTCTTCATAAAGTCCCTCCCTTAACCTTTTAAGGAGCGATTTAATGCACTTTGCCACAAAACATGACCCTTTATGTCCGAATAAAGTTTAAAAGTATTCCTTGAATATTGATATTTCATACTCTCTTCAACAAACATAATCACAGCCAATGCCACTGAATTACTTGGCTAAACCGTTAAGTACGACACGGTCCTTTAAGGGGTTAAACCTGCAAGTTTCCATAATAAAGGTCTACCAATCAGCAAAAGACAAATATAGTTCACTCCTGGTGACAACGGCCTTCAGGCTTGGTGCTCACAGGGTAGAGCTAACTGTATTGATCTTTGTTTAAATGTCATCTCCCGTAAGAGATGTCAAAAATTGCGAGCGCCGATCCATATTTCAGGACGACACCGCGGGGTATTGGGTATAGTTTTCAACTAGCAATAACCGCGCCTCGGATGAACCTCATTGGCTACGGTATTGCCACTGCGCAAAGCTAACTGAGTGTAGCTGGCATACTGTGTTATACATTGTGTATTGCCACAAGTGTGGTGTGTTGGCAGAAACAGCGACAAAAATGTAGCGAATAAAAGCATTTCCTAGAATTTTATGAATAAAATACATGATTTACCTAAGACCAGATATATTGTCCTATATTGTTTAGTATGTTTGGTTCCTGTGTTACACATATAGTTAGTTTGGTGGCAGTGTGGGGTAGGTGTGGTGTGGTTATTAGTGACCTGTAAGCAGCATGAGACACCTGGTGTACAGGTGTGGAACCACACACAGGTAGGTGCTGTAGGGTGGTTCCATACCTGCCCGCCAGGTGGCAGCAGGAATGTGTGAGAGTCAAACACCACCAGTCTATCCTGACAATTAAAGACAAATTCACTGCTCTTGCTAGACACCTCCACTGACCAAATGTATGGTATACTAGGGGGACTTGTAGACTAGTATTATGCATATCAGGCACTGCATGTGTATTTCTATGAGATTAGAATTAAGTACTCTAATCAACATATTGTAATTCGCATGGCGACGTATTACATTTTTCAAAAATTAAGGGAAGATAAAGATGAAAAAAACATGGCATCTTAGGTTACACTGAAAAAGTAAGTTAGTCTACGGATTTCACTTTTGAAAATGTTGCAAGTGAGCAAGCGAAATTCTATATTTTTTAAGAATTTTTCTTTGGCCATCAATTTTGTAGGTCTACCAGAAAGAAGTGGAGCAAACAACATTTTGCCTTTTTTCAAAACTTGCTCTGACAAAATGTCCCAATAAAGCCAAAGCAACAGAAATGTTGGTTGATCCTTGGGGATCATCAGAATTCAGAATATTGGGAAAGTAAGTTAAACCAACTTTTTTTTTTGGTCTGGCCTTATATAGGCCTACAATTATGAAGCGCCATTTGTAGACCCTGAATATCAAATATGGGTAAAGCCCTTTTAACTATTTTCAACATGCACAATACAGTCCCGCTATTTCCAGTCAATACCAATAAATTCTCTTAAATTCTGTTATGGCATCCTTAATTTATCAGCAAAGGCCCCACATTTACTGTAGAGTTACAATAACACCATATGCCGCCTGCTCAGGGAGCTTTATGTAAATGCTGAGTGAATTGATCTTTGTTTAATTGTCATCTCCCGTAGGAGATGTCAAAAATTGCGAGCGCCGATCCATATTTCAGGACGACACCGCGGGGTATTGGGTATAGTTTTCAACTAGCAATAACCGCGCCTCGGATGAACCTCATTGGCTACGGTATTGCCACTGCGCAAAGCTAACTGAGTGTAGCTGGCATACTGTGTTATACATTGTGTATTGCCACAAGTGTGGTGTGTTGGCAGAAACAGCGACAAAAATGTAGCGAATAAAAGCATTTCCTAGAATTTTATGAATAAAATACATGATTTACCTAAGACCAGATATATTGTCCTATATTGTTTAGTATGTTTGGTTCCTGTGTTATACATATAGTTAGTTTGGTGGCAGTGTGGGGTAGGTGTGGTGTGGTTATTAGTGACCTGTAAGCAGCATGAGACACCTGGTGTACAGGTGTGGAACCACACACAGGTAGGTGCTGTAGGGTGGTTCCATACCTGCCCGCCAGGTGGCAGCAGCAATGTGTGATAGTCAACTTGCTGCACAACTCTACTTACCTGACATTATAAAAGACTGAAATTAAAAGAGGTTACATGTAGGCGGTAAATAGATGCTTATGCTCTATCAACCAGTTTTATCTTTATGTTTTAATCATCTATATATGAAATAGTTGTTTTATCTCCCCTCCATTCAAAACGATATTGTTACTGTGCGGGGCACAAATTTAAGTAGGAATATAAAAAAGTAGGATTATCTGATGTGCTAACTTTAAATTGGTTGATTTAAAACAATTTATATACTTATCATTGTGTTGACAGTTTGTCCCTGTTGTCCCCCCAGCTGACTGCGGGAGGAGTTCGTACAAGGACGCGGGGGAGAAGTTCCCCGGAGATGCCGCTCCGCACATCGTAGGGGGAGAAATCACCCGGCGTCATGAGTTCCCGTATATGGTAAAGGGACTTGTTCTGTATATGACATTGGAAGAATGTATACTTTCATGTCATCTTTACTAAAAAAAAAAAGACTTTCTGAAGTTTATCAAAAAAAGATCAGTCTTGTAAAAAATATGAATCATTATTTTCCTGCATTCCATGAATAATTTGATGTGGAGCAACATGATTTATTAATAACCAATTATCATGTATTGGAGGTTAATGTAGGAAAATATTGTACACTAACTTTATTGATAAGTGGCCATGCATCTGTTGAAGTGGTTATAATCTGACTTGCTGGCAATGCCTTTGATTAAATAATGATAAATTTAATTAATCAAAAGCAGGTTAGAGCGATGAAAGCACTAGCCATCACATTCTCTATCACATATGTCCATCCAACATATTAATGCATCCAGTATACTGTTATTACTCCCTGTAGGCGTCCATCCGCCGGTGGCCGGGGCAGGGCACCCAGCACTTCTGTGGGGGCGCGCTGATTGCCCCCCAGTGGGTGCTCACTGCCGCACACTGTGTCGCGGGCTCGTAAGTACTCATTGTACAGTATCATATCAATACAGCACATTCATTTATTTCCTTATCATTTATAAGGCAACATGTCCAATGTCCTAAAATCCACATTTTTTCTCTTTAAAATAAAAGTGTCTGGATCCAGTTGGGGTAATCAGACTGCCGCCTGCACTCTTTTTGTGCATTTTCAAAAATATTTTAAAAAATTCCACTTTTAAGAAAAAATCGGTCAATATACATACATAAAATATCAGAGAAAATGTTAAGCCTCCTTTATTTTCATATTTTCCTCCAATAAATAATATGAACCATATTTGACATAATAAGCGCCCTGTGTGTTTGAAACATATATATTCATTTCCTTAGATTTTATAGAATTTCATCTAAATAAACATAAATGCATCAACGAGCCTCCCGTCAAATAAATTCATATCCAGTGAATTCAATGTATCTAAGGGTAATCAAAGCAGTTTACAATAAGGTTTATTATGGCTATTTTAATGTGACAAAATACTAAATGGGTGCCTCTGCCAGGTCTCCGGGTCGGCTGGCGGTGGTGCTGGGGGAGCACCGGAGGAGGGAGCGGGACCACTGTAACAAGTACAGGAAGACGGACGAGGACCTGGAGGCCATTATACCATATCCCCTGTACACACGGCAGCTGAAGGTACATAGAGCAAGTTAAAGTATGTATTAAAATGAATACGGTCTTAAGTTCAGACATCCCACTTCTTGGAACCTTAAATTGTTCAGGGGGCCCCAAGTTCCAGGCTTCCACTTCTAGGGCCCTGATTTAGGAGGCCTCTGGTTCAGGAGGCCCTGGTCCAGGAGGTCCTGGTTCTAGAGGTCCCAGTTCTAGTGCCCTGGTTCAGGAGGTCCTGGTTCAGGAGGTCCTGGTTCAGGAAGTCCTGGTTCAGGAGGTCCTGGTTCAGGAGGTCCTGGTTCTAGAGGTCCCAGTTCTAGTGCCCTGGTTCAGGAGGCCCTGGTTCAGGAGGTCATGGTTCAGGAGGTCCTGGTTCAGGAGGTCATGGTTCAGGAGGCCCTGGTTCAGGAGGCCCTGGTTCAGGAGGCCCTGGTTCAGGAGGTCCCAGTTCTAGTGCCCTGGTTCAGGAGGCCCTGGTTCAGGAGGTCCTGGTTCTAGAGGTCCCAGTTCTAGTGCCCTGGTTCAGGAGGTCCTGGTTCAGGAGGTCCTGGTTCAGGAGGTCCTGGTTCAGGAGGTCCTGGTTCAGGAGGCCCTGGTTCAGGAGGCCCTGGTTCAGGAGGTCCTGGTTCAGGAGGCCCTGGTTCAGGAGGCCCTGGTTCAGGAGGCCCTGGTTCAGGAGGTCATGGTTCTAGAGGTCCGAGTTCTAGGGCCCTGATTTAGAAGGTCACCAGCTCTAGGGCCCTGGTTCAGAAGGTCCCCGGTTCTAGGGCTCTGGTTCAGAAGGTCCCCAGTTCTAGGGCCCTTGTTCATGAGGCACCCAATTCTAGGGCCCTGGTTCAGGAGGACCCCAGTTCTAGGGCCCTTGTTCAGGAGGAACCTTTCCAAGGACCCTGGTTCTAATTTTCAGCTCAAAATCCCATGCATTAACTTTCAAGACCCTTGAGAAATTTCGACTGCGACTTGCATGCTAGAGGAAAAATGTCACAATGTTGATTTGCTGAATGGGTTACCTTCCAGGACCACGACATCGCGCTGGTGAAGCTGGAAGCCCCGGTGCAGCTGTCTGAGGGCATCCAGACGGTGTGTGCCCCCAACGCCACCGACCTGTACCACGGGGCCACCGCTGTGGTCACCGGCTGGGGAGACCAGTTCTGGAGTAAGCTACTTTATATTAATAGTTTATTACCGTAGGCATGAAGTGAGTAATGTGATATGGGATAAGCATAACATCTGTGATATAGTATGCCATATAATAAGTGCCCTCCCCCTGATAAGCCCTCTTCTTTTGAAGGAAGCCTAGACCCTAGAGAAGGCCCAAATTAAGTGCAAAAATGAAATGAGAATGTGTTGTAAACACCCAGGCTGCTTATCACTTCAAATACGGTACATGTTACTTATAGAAAGAAAATATGAAAATAATGTAGGCTTAGCATTTCCTCTGATATTGTAAATATGTGTTTATTTACCCATTTCTTATTATAAAATGGAAATATTCTTAATATATTTAACAATCCACAAAAAGAGTCTAGGAAGCAGTCTGACTACCTACACTGGATCCAGACGCCGGTGCAGTCTAACAAGGCGTGCCAGCTGCGGTTTGCGGACAAGACCACGCTCACCGAGAACATGATGTGTGCCGGGCGTCTGACGGAGGAGGAACGGGACACCTGCCAGGTAAGGGTATCGTCAGCAGAAAGTAGAGCATTGGACAGTATTTTATAAATTGTTGTTTAATGGTAGGGCAAGCCGCTCCCCCCGTGCAGGAACATTATACCCTTTTTCAGACAACAATTTTTTGATCCCACCCACCCTCACCTAAAAGGCCAATACTTTTATTTTTAAAAAGTATCATTCTCACAGGTCCTCCACTAAAAGACAAGCACTGACCCACTTGTATAGTCATATTAACGTATATATAATCTATTTTGTTAGGGTAGATGTTTTCCAACCAGTTTTCTCATTCATATATAAACCTTAAAAGTATAAAGAAGCAACTTGTTACTTATCATTAGACTACTGTGCTGTTGTTAAGAGCTACATAATGATCATAAGAGTGTCCATTAAATACATGGCATAATGTATTATACCACTGTAGGCGAAATCCTAGTATCTCGAAATTGTATATGAACCCCTTGAGACTTCTCATGGGTCATTTACAACATATGATCAATGCTCAACCCAAATATGGAAGTGATTGAACAAGCCATATCAATACTACAGCTTTCCACAGAATCGGCATCTTTACATTGAAAATGACAGAGGAAGAATGACAGGGAAAGTCACTAAATTGTTTTCAAAATTTGGCCCTGAATGAACACACACCAAGGGGAGTCACTGAATTTCCAAAGATTCTGAGAACATCCACCAGGTGGGGTTAGTGAGCTTCTAAAGGTTCTGAACATCTCCACAGGGTTCCGCCACTAGTTTCCCTGAATTATCCTTAAAAATACATATAGCTTTACGCTGTGTCATAATTCCGCTTGCAGGCAGACTCGGGGGGCCCCCTGGTGGTGAAGAAGGACGGCCGGTTCCACCTGATCGGTCTGGTGTCCTATGGTTACCGCTGTGCGGCCGGGTACCCCGGGATCTACAACCGGGTCGGTAACTACGTAGACTGGATCACCGAGACCATCGCTAACTACTAGACCTACAACCGGGTCGGTAACTACGTAGACTGGATCACCGATACCATCGCTAAATACTAGATCTACAACCATCGCTAAATACTAGACCTACAACCGGGTCGGTAACTACGTAGACTGGATCACCGAGACCATCGCTAACTACTAGATCTACAACCATCGCTAAATACTAGACCTACAACCGGGTCGGTAACTACGTAGACTGGATCACCGACACCATCGCTAAATACTAGACGCTGCCGATGGAGGAACTGTAGCTGATATAATGAATTGTGTCACATTCGCAGATATTGAAATTAATTAAGATTCTGTATTACCTGAGAAAATAAAAGTTCATAGTGTAGATCATATTGTCTTTTTATTACTGAATAACATTAGACGGCAACCGGCAATCATGATAGTACACTAGTAGCAAGCGCGCATGGGCCAATTTGGTTTTAGCTCGAATTGGCTGTTTTCAGTTGGGAAAAACTGAGATGGGTTCCCGGGGATGGGTTTCATGTTTGGCAGACAGCTGGGCTGGAGTGTGGCCCTGACCAGGCTGCTGGGTTTGGGCTCAGATCAGTTTCAAAGTGGACTGCCCGTTGTGGGCTCAGATTGGTTTCAAAGTGGGCTGCCCGTTGTGGGCTCAGATTGGTTTCAAAGTGGTATTTGACCATACCTACCCCTATTATACAGACCATGTGAATTCTACTGTCATTGCACTGATTGATAGGCCTTGTTTGTTGATCATATATGTTTTTTGGCTGTCCACACAGCTATATTGATACTTGGTGCTGAACTGAATATCAGCATTGGGCCACATATTGATATTACAAAGAGACAAGGTGTTTACACACTGAATAAATACAGCAAGGAAATACTAGGTAAATCTTTGCATCAGCCTGTGTCTCATGAGATCGTAACAATTGGATAGTCTTTGATGCACGTGGGGACGAACTTGCCAAGTCACTAGACGCCATCCACTTTACCTGTAATCTTAAAAGACCCACTTTTCCAGTAATCTTAATCAGTTTCCAGGCCTATCCTCTAGATTGCACCACTGTAAGTTGGTAACATTGCTATATACATCGGGGGCTGTGCCCCCGCACCCCTTTTGTTTATCTCTATTTTTTCTTTTTCTTTTTTAAAACTGTAACAGAACTATAACAGAATCTATTTACCACTAAAGGATGGGGTGGTTAGAACTAAGGGAAAGGAAATTCATACTTGCAGCCTTACAGTGGCACCATCTAGGGAAAATGGGTTTTTAAGATTACAGGGAAAATGGATGGCATCTAGTGACTTGGCAAGTTCGTCCCTTGTTGCATCTTTGACCGGGTGACGTCTTTAACCGGGTGACATCTTTGACCGGGTGACGTCTTTGACTGGCAAGATTAAAACAGCTGAAATGGGGGGCTATGTACACGGAAATGCCGGGAAATTTATAATATATAGTGTTATAATATATATTAACTTTTACCCCCACATTACTTTATAAATGGGCCCCTATTCAACTGTTTTAATCTTGCCGGTCAAAGACGTCACCTCGTCAAAGACGTCACCCAGTCAAAGACTATCCAATCGTTATAAACTCATAAGACACAGCCATCAGCCTGAATCCACTCATTATAGAATATTAACTCTTTATCACCAGCTTGTGCTGACAAGCCATAACACATAAAATCAGGAAACTGACTCTACTTTCCACTTTTTCACGCTGATTGAAAGCAGGAAATAATATTCATCATATTTGTATTACGATGCTGAATAACCACATAATACTAAAGGATAATCTTTTGAAATATTGTACCTTAGTGGCTAATTACGACATCTTTGAGAACATATTATAGTTGTTAGCTTATTAAATACAAATAGTTTCATTTTTTCTAAACAAATTTCTAAACAAATTTTTGGATATTTAATATCTATAACATACCTATGTATTAATGGGAGGAAAAATCAGAATTCCAGAAGGAGCAATGATTGTGAGCTGACTGAGAAGAGTTAACAGACACTGTGATGAACAAATATCTCAGTCTTTCCTTACAGGATGCTTGTTTCCCTGGTCACCAGGCAACCATCGACACCAAATAAACAATCTTGACTCAACACTTTTCAAAAGCCTCAAATACTTGAATAAAACGTCTCAGAACAACCACAGTCTTCAGGTGTATGCTTTACCGATCGGTCACATCTAGAAGCTTCCCAAACCTAACAAAGTCATAAAACTTATAGCTGCACGTGATTCTTTAAATGGAAGTTGCACCAGTAAATACGGCTACCACCCAGGAAGCATCCATCTGGAAGGTCGTCAGGCGGCTGACAGTTCCCTTCTTTCTGTTTGGAGTTTACATTGTTGATGACAGGAGGACGTTTTATGATATTGTAGTTAAGATTCATTGTGCTCTAGTTTTTATTTTGAGCCTGGTTGTCCTCTTGGTGGCACTCGTTAATCTGCTAACAAACCTCTCTTGTACAAATGTCCTCCTTTATCTGACTGTGGATGTTTTATTGTCGGTATATTTAACTATATCCTTGGTGTTTCTGCCTCTTGGTGGGAATCACCTTAAAACAGGCTGTTTTCTTCTTGGCAAACTCCACATGCAGCTCGATGTTCCTCCCCCACGCCACCTGTCGGGGGTTGTGTCAGTTGTTAATTGGGGCCTCAGAGTAATGATAACAGGAATGTACTTGAGTCTAGTTCTAATTTTCATTCAGACATCAGATTGGAAAACTATTACTCAATATTACTCAAAGGAAATATATGATCTTTCTAGCACAGCCATAATTGTGATAATAGTTAGTGTAACAAAAAGTATAGGTCTGTCATTAGAGTCTGTGATTGGTGGAGCCGTTCTCATCTTGTGCTTCACCACAAGAAAGGCTGCTGTTGTATTCAGTGGGGAGCTCAAGACATATATATCAAAGGCAGAAAGTCCCCGAGCAGAGGGACTAGAAAAACTAAGACATTGTCATGAGATATTGTTGGAGGCTGTGTGTGAATTTGACCACACCTTTAGAGTTGTGTTTGGCCTGATGGTTGTCAAGTCGGTGTACACATTCTGCAGTATGATATTCCTGTCGGTGGTGGGCACCGATCAGGTACAGCTAGGTGCTATACTCACCCTGACTAATGTAGGTACGTCCTTCATCATGTTACTCAGTGCCATAGTGACAAACAATGCAGTGAGTATTCTGTTTAAGAATATTTTTGGTCAATGGATTTTGTAGATGGAAAAGTGGAGTGAGTGACAATTTCTTTTTTTTACCCAAAAGTTCTTAGTAAACCCATTAAAAAGATTAATTGGTTAATCTGGGGGATTAATGGAAGAAAGACGTGGTGAGCAAAATCCATATTGACCAACCACGATAGAAACATAATCTATGCATCATGCACAATTGATCATGACACATTGTGACTTTAAGAACTCTTTATTCCATTAAGATTTCTATTTTCTTCTCTAAAGCCAGCCCAGTTGGACTACAATAGATACTTTTCCATTTACCTATTACATAAGGCTTACATTTATCAGAGTATGTCTGCATTAAGTTGAGCACCTTAACATATTACCATTACCGCATAATGTAGACATTGTCATCAAGGACTGAGTAATTCAGGTACCAGAATGTTATCTTTCTAGATAAATAGTTGTCTCGATGGAATTCATAAAATTGACATGGCCTCAATGGACAACAAAACTTCTAATGTTGTAAGTAAATACTTTTAATTCATTTTGTAATTGAGTATATAAGTAAGACGACAGGTGATTCACTTGTAACAACATGAGACATTGGGTTCATACACAGGGCAGAAAAGACGAATCTGTGGGCTCGATATCTCTAAAATTTGATTTTCATTGAATTTTAGTTTCTTTTCTTATTTAATTTCAGACAGTAGCCTTCCTGATTCGTGCCAATGGCCGTGGTGTGGGGTTCACAGCTGGAGGAGTGGTTATAGACGCCTCTGGGCTCCTCTCTGTGAGTATCTCTGTAACACAACCTCTCCCATACACAGACAACACTGAAAAAGTAAACTTGTCTCCAGACTCGTGGAGGTGACTATCATAAAATAAACCAGTCAAAAGTTGTCTAACCATCCAGGGTACCATCCCACAAATAGAATTTGGAGCTGGGAAATGTTGGGTTTCAGACTGGCATATGCCAAGTGGGTCTTCTATCTCCAGCTAGAAGACCCGCTTCCTTGTCACTTAAACGAGTTTTTGACTCGTTTATTTTATGACTGTCACTTGGAAGAGTCTGGAGACAAGTTTACTTTTTGAGTGAATCTAAATGCCCTTAGTCTTAGTTCTGGGGCCTAACAATCACTAATCGAGAATATGATGTGTATAGGGGAGGGCTCATTCTCTGATTGATGATTGAATTTGTTAATGGATTTATTAACTGTTGATATATGTTAATCTGGTGAGGATCTGCATGCAGGGGATGTACCGATTATAGAGGCTGTGTCTCATGAATATAAATGGTCTGTGAGTGCAGAGGAGGGGAGACAGATTCAAATAAATAGTTTGATTTTGCCTCCTTTGGAACTGGAGTGGAAGTATTGTGTTCTCTATAAACTACCCAGTAAAACGGCAAAGCGTTATATAACGGCGAAAACGTTATTTAAATCGACGTAAACTATTTGTTAGCTGGGTTACCTTATACATGACTTTCTCCAAAGATACATATTTCAGAGGATTCTGAACTTCTATATTGCAGATCATTGGGACTCTTTTGACCTACACAATAGTCATGTTTCAGTTCCAGCCCACAGTCACCTGTGTTGACGCTATGTGGAATACAACAGGACGTGTGGCAGCAGTGTCATAGAGGGCACCTAGCTCACCCGAGTACGCGGACAGATGTTTTGAGTGAGTCTTAATGGAATCTTACTGAAGTCTTAGTCTTAAAATGTACCATGACACAGTTAATGTGAAGTCTTAAATATGTCTAAAAAAATCTTAAAAAGGTATTTAACTGGGATTCTCCTTTATATACTATGGACCTTTGTAATACTATTGAGTCTGAAATAAAAATTGAATTGAATTGAAATCTGCCATACTAAAGAAGGGGAAATAGGAAAGAAAACGGGGATTAGGGGCACAGCCCCTCAACTATATTAGGACTTTCCGGTTGTAAGACTTCAGTAAGATTGGGGTAAGACTCACTTAAAACGTTTGTCCATGCATGCATGTAATCCAGGTCGGTCGTGCACATGTTGGAAGTCTTTCTGATATAATCCACTTGACCTGTGACTAGGAATATCATGAAATTCTTGGACATTCTTGTTAAACCCACAGTTCTTACTGCACGTCCAGTAACAGTCAGAGTGCAGTCGGGACAGGTACTCAGCTCTATATATAGGGGCGCTGGGCCTTTAAAGAAACAATATCCTGAGGTGAGCGTGCAAGCTAGTTCTTCCTGACCAAAATTTGCTTAGGGCACCAACCCTGGGCCGATCCTATAGGCCGCACTGCCGATCTGATTAATAGCCGCGGCCTATACACAAGGTTTTACAGTAATATATCATGTGTAGACAGATCCTTTAAGGATGATGATATGGTACATTTTGGTACACCAGAGATTTCATCTACACCGCTGTATGTAGCAAACAGGCCCTGGGCCAACCTTATACAGCATGAATAAAAGACAATTCAATTCAATTGAATGTTGTGTTTTACAGTAACACCTTTCATGTAGATTGGCAAGTACCATGTGTGACATCAAACAGTGTGACCATGTCCCCCTGTGTACCTGTATAGGTGCCGTGTGTTGGGTACCCCCCCCCCTCCAACACACCCACCCACACACACACACACACACACATCCTGCCCTATACATGTATACTGATGTCTGGGCCCCATATCTATCGGTATATCCCTTTAAGGACTCACACAGAGCTTTACTGGACTATGTCTTTTGTCGGCATGATCCATGAATGCAGCCCCAGTGCTGCATTCAACCCTATATGTGACCGATGGCCGTCATGATGTATGAATGCAGCACTTGCATGTAAACTCACTAAAAGGCACAATTCATTCATTAAAGCACTATGCGGCCCTTACAGGGTTATATGACAGAAGTAGGCCTACCAGTTACAATCCGACCCCTCAGATCATCCCCTCACGTCCTCTGTGGGATCTTACATAGGCTTGTAAGGGAAGGGTTCTTCAAGGTAGTAGTGTAATTACTAATACTGACGCTGCAAGCGTAATTAGGAATCACATTAGTGTCAGGCAAATTCCTCAAATAATATTTTTTTGATTTTGATTTTTTTTCTGGTTAAGAGTAGTTTTCATTTCAGGTGTGATAAGAGATTCTCCATGGCTAACTATAGGGGAAGCTGTACGACACATGGGGGGGGGGAGTAACTGATCTTATACTCCATGGCTGTATAATGGCCCTTTTAACATATAGAAAACACATGAAGTATATAGAGAAAAAGACAAGCCAACTTGTGCATGACGATGCAGCTATATCTCACTGCACAAGCACTCATAACTATTACAAGCTATTAAACCAGTACAACACTCTCGGTCATGAACTCATCTCAGCCTCCCTACACTGGTGACTCCGTAATACACACACGTCATAACGTGAACTGAATGCAGAATTACTCCATGTCTGAATATCATGTAATTTGGGACGTCTTGTTAATAAACAAAGTTCAACCAACAAACCCCTGTGCACTGCTATAGGACATATATAGTAATGTTCCACCCATGTAAAGACTACATGTGGACCTCTATTAGGATGAGTATGGAGTAATATAGTAGCTGCGGCCACTCAGTGCTGAAGTACAACCCATGCACAACACTACACCACCCACACCCTGAGTGCTCCCCAGTGTTAACCCGTTATGGGCCGCATCGTGTCATTTATATTCATGCCCTTTATCGAAATGATGCATAAATGCAGCCCTGTCGAGAGTAAATCAGTAGGGCTGCATTCATGTATCATTCTCGGCCTACGGAAGGGAGTGTATCAGATCTGTAGGGTCGACATCACTCTCAGCAAAGTCGGCGTCATAATCGCTAAAACCGCCCTCACCTGACTTTCAGGTGAGGGTGGTTTTAGCGACAATGACGCTGACTTTTCTGTGTATGATGGTGGTTGAATGCAACACTGGCGAGCTAGCGTCTCTGCAGGGCTGCATAATGACGACAAAGGGGATGACGTACTATGCTGCCGTGAAGGGTTATCTGCATGTGGCATACCAACCCTGTAACTCCCTTAATGCCGCCAGCTGCTGATTACAGGGGTCAAAGGTCAAGGGGTCTTGTCTCTGACTGACTGAGAACTGAGGCACGCATTCCGGTGACATATCATACATATGACGAAGCTATGACTAGAAGACCTGTGTTTGGATTCCCTTCATCCCTCCTCTCATTAGTGCTTACAATATACCGTTTTCCACAATTTTAGAATAAAAGATTTTTTTCACTCATTAAAAATATTGCATTTGGTGTATCCTGAAATTCTTAAAATTCTAAAAATATTTAAAAGAGAAGGAATATTCTACACGTCTTTGTACAGTGAGAATTAGAAATAATACAAAATACAATATTCTAACAATAGATTTATTGTCTCCGGTTAATAATCTTTAATCAACATATAAAAGTACAGGTCACAATTATAGCCTTATCTACACAACATATGACAATGAAGACCCCTTGTGTAAGGGTTACTTCGAGGGAATATTTACAAATGACACATTTTGGGACCTTTTTCAAAACTCCTTTTGTCAGGATATTGGACATATTGGCCTATATGAATATATGGCACCGTTCAATAAACGTCACTGCAACCGGAGGACCCCTCTACCCGTTACCTCAATATTGAGTACAAAATGAGTAATGGAGCAATGTACAATGAGTCTTAATCGTGAATGCAGGATATGAAACTACCGTTTTCTAATATAGAACTCTCAATTCATCAACATCCCTGATAGATATGTATAAGGGCCCTGCCCCCATGTTGGTTATCATATTGAGGATTATCAAGATGCAGTAAAGTACACTATGGTAATAGTAAACTCGATATCACCCAAAATATCATCCTTCTTCGGCGAAGGTGAAGACGACACCAAAGGATGTCAATCATGTTGACAAAAACACTCCATGTCAGGACACGTGTTTGTAAGGGGGTGACGGCCGGAAGATTAAATAGTGGACGAATCAACACACGTCCCCTTATCGCACTGAGAGGTCATTACAAGTAAGGAAGGCCACTCAGAAAAGTGGTTTCTCATCACCAAGATATGAGAATTCTGACGATGTCATTTTTTACTCGCAGGCCAAAATGTACAAAAATGTATTGGTTAAGAATTAATTTATCTTTAAAAGTGGAGAAGATGTAAGTTATTTCTATACTACTGCATTGCTGGCATCATTAGCTTAAATTTGGTACCAAATATGACCAATTTTGTCCATTACTTATCAGGTTTTTCATCAAAATTTAGCAAAAGAAAAAATAAGTTTTCCTCAAAACCTAATTTTTATGTTGCATCGGTGATGAGAAACCATTTTATTTGAGTGGCCTACAGGTTAGTCCAGCTTGGATAACACGAGGTGTCTCTCAATAGGACATTATGTCAACGGAAAAAAACCCACAAAAATATGTACATTGTCCCAGTCAGAGGTTAGGAATCTACATACCATGACATATCAACCTTCCAAAGTGCATATACATGTATGTGTACTCCCCGACAGATTAATTTGTCCATGCATTACCACTGGTACAGTCTATGTTGTTGAGCGTTGCCAGTATGAGTATTTAGAAGGATATCTCTATACCCAGTGAGATGTCTGTGTGAGCATCATATCCGAAAGGGGAATAGAAATTTGAGTTGGTTGATTTCCTCAATAGGCCAGGCACACTAGGATATGTAACACTCTTTTGTCGCCGAAAAAAACACGTTTTGGCGCCGACAAAACCGTTTTGTAGGTGCCAAAAGGCCTTATAAATCACTTATAATGACAGATATACATTGCAGTGACTTGGAAGGAAGGACTTCTTTTGTACCGTAAACTATGCATATTTAAAATGACTACCTTATCATTGTATATCTGGTGTGTCTGAGCGTGTATGTGGGGGGGATGTAAATACTGTGTGGAATCTCTACATGACAGTTTATTACCTCTATATGACACTAGCCTAATCACACAGAACCCAACTGCAGCCCATGTGTGAGTACTGTGTGCATATTTTGAGGTTAATATACCCTCATGTACAACATGAGTACATATCTCTACATCCTGATAGCAATTTAAGTGGCATGGTCCGATGATTAGGACCCAAAAATGAATTAAAGTACTGGCGAAATAACCTTCATAGACATTTGCTGACGCTGCATGCCGACCCTTTCCCACTGTATCAACGTCATATAGGGCCAGTATTTCTGCTGCACTGGATTAGCACATGCCGAGAAAAGGGCATAATGCATTGATGCAATATTTTACCGTTGAAGCAGCCTAGAAGAGATAGCGCTATAGATGATACCAAATTAAATACATAATTATATTACTGTCTATGTGTGCGATAGGGTGTGGTATTTTCCTGTTCTGTCACCAGACAAACAGAACAGTATGGCTTGTCGCACCTTACGTGACATTCGGAGTTCACGCAATGCCACCATAACAATGTTTCTGTCCCACTGTGTAGGTCACAGCCACTCTGACTTCTTTTTTACAATGGCACGTAATAGGATTGGGGGAAATCATGACAAATTCCATTTGCTCGGTAGAAAACTCTGATTAAGAATATAATGCATGATTCGTCCTTTAATAGAACTAGCATTAACTAGTCAAACCTGCATATCATTAAATGTGGTTATCAATTCTTAATCAAGCATTTGATTTAAACTAAATTAACTAACAAATAACAGTTTATACATGGTTGTACCTTAATTTACAACATGGTTTATATACATGTACACAGAATTGTATCCCTTTTGGAAATGATGTCAACTTTTCCGAAACCATTGCATGTACTCGAATACAATCATAAAGCCCTGGGTGATTGGTATTTCTAAAATATGAGATGCCTTTTGTATGCAAATATGAACTTCAGCAACTTTATCAAGTTGATAAGAAGGCTGCTATAATGGGGAACCTCTTTCTTGGGACTGTTTCCAGGAAACAATAATCTCACATCTCCTATAATAACTTTACATTCTATACAATTCAGGGTTAGATATAGGTATAACTTTTCCTACATTTCCAAATCCATTGTCCGTTAAGGCCTTCAAATGGACTAGCACATTAGGCTACGGGGGCCACCATCTTGACTCAGTGCAATGCATTGTGGTTAGGCCCCCGACTCCAGAGCAGTGCATTATTGGTGAATTTCTTATCAGCACCTCTGTTCACAACCTTGATCAAAGACTAATAAGCTGCACCACATCCTCAGTACATTCCTTTTGTTCCAGGTGTTAAAGGAGGGGATTAACTTGATATGGAGATAGGGGTGTGACTACCTGAGGTACCAGGATATGCTAGTCCCATATAAGGGCAGTCTGCTGTACCTAAAGGGTTAACAAGAGGAGGACATGGAGGGGTCGGTGCTGAGTGGCTGGTACGCCTCCCCTTTAGAGGACCTGACGGCCGTGTTAGGATCCAGCTTGGAGTAGCGTCCCTCGGCAGGTACATCCCCCGCGTTATAGTAAGTGTCCTGCTCAGGTTCAAAGTCAGTGTTTTCATACACCTCCTCCCCTCCCCCTGTAGCGGGGAGTCCACCCCCGGCTCCTCTAGCAGCGCTTGTAGCCCGGGTTGGCTGCGGGCTGGGGGGAGGCTTGGAGCTGGGTGGAGCCGGCTTCAGGCCTGACTTGGGAATGACTGTCTTATACCCAGGTTTAGGACTAGATTTGGGTGGTAAGGTAGAGCTGGGTTTGGCTTCCTCTGGTTTAGCACCAGCTGCCACATTAGTCATCCGGCCCACCTTAGGACTGGCCGGGATAGCACTCCCTCTGTCAGAGGGCTTGTCATAGCTGCCACTCTGAGCTTGTAAGTTAGTCCCCTTATTCCCCTCCAAGGCACCATAGTAAATAGCATCATTGATCTTCATCTTATTTGGACTCGCCTTCTGACTTGCACCTCTGTCATACGCATCATTATCCTCCATCGGGATTGACTCAAACGAGTCATATGATCGCATTGAATACATTGAGCCCCCTCTTTGGAAATCATCGATGGTTTCATACATGGGTTCATCCTCGATGCCGGTAGCTACACCGGCGGACTCATCAATAGCATCCTGTGGTGTGCGTACAATCTGTACACCTGCAGACGCTGTACTATTGGGCCTGTCGTCTGACGTCACGGCGTGCAGGGTAACGTCGTTGTAGGCGGGGTTGGACTGCTGGAGGCTGACCTGAGGCTGGTGCTGGTTACCATGGTTACCATGGTTACCGCGTAACATGACGCTGTCCTGGTAGTTCCTGCTGGTGTCCTGGTACGTCTTACTGCTGTCTGTCACCGTCACGTCAGGTTTGGAGTCCTCGTCTGGACGGCGCGTCATGCGGTTAACGACTGACGTCACACGGTCTGGGATGTAGCTGAAATGGAAAGGATAAAAGAAGATAAAAGTAGGTTCAGATAATAGTCAGTGTCTCAAACAGTATATAATCCACCTATTACTCTATTGGGAACAATATAACACCAGCAATCTAGAGGATGATTCAAGACTCAATTGTCTCAACATATTGCAGAGACTGATCTTTCCCTTTGGTTATAACTTGAAACAGCTAGTGCTTCATAAAGTCTGTCAAAGTCTAACCCTCATTTTTGGGTCTAGAGGCCAGCCCACAGAACTTTAATGCCAACACTCTATTAATTGAAATTTCAGAAACGAAGACATTTAGCTTTTCAGAATGAGAAAAGTTTACTATAGTAGAAACTCAAGAAGTAATTCCAAAGATATGAAATAGTAAAGCGCTTCAAACCCAAATACAAAAATATGACTACTCATCCTACCTCTTGTAGTCCCTGAAGGGTTCCTGCCAGTTGTGAGTTTGTGGCCAGTTGGGGTTCTTCCTCCTCACCAGGACAGCAAAGATGATGAGCAGGATCAGGAGGATGCCGAGTATAACTCCAAACACTATACCCACTATGGCACCTGGTCAAATTGAGAAAATATTGAAAGTGATACTGCATAATTGGAGGGATTTTTCAGGGATTTAAGTTCAGCCC
The DNA here is from genome assembly GCA_947462335.1 of Harmothoe impar. NCBI lineage: Eukaryota > Metazoa > Annelida > Polychaeta > Phyllodocida > Polynoidae > Harmothoe > Harmothoe impar. The sequence continues at coordinate 108,814,397 of OX381705.1, read as the reverse complement.
TATGAATTAAAAAAAAGCTGCGTTTCAGGCAACATGACTAGCTGTAGAGCATTTTTTTTCCAGATTTCCACATCACTCACCTGATCGACCTCATTGGCCTAAATCTTTTTTAGAAGAATGCAACTATTTCTCAATATTCCTAGTTACGGAACAAATCACTGGACCATGGTGAAAAGCCATGGGTCAATATGATAATTTCCAACTCAATCAAGATACCCTTAAGATTAAAAGAAAGAAAAATGGGAATACATATAACTTACCTGCACTGAGGCCCCCTTTGGGTGGCGGTGTAGGTGAGGTGGTCGAGTTGTTGGGGGTTGTACTCCCTGTGGGTGGTGTAGTACTACCATCTGGAGGCAATAATGTATTAATTAATCCTTATTACTGAGTGAAATATTGAATAAAAAGTTGCTGAAACTCCAGCAATGTTTAGCATGAATTTCCATTGCTTGATATGTGATATACAGAGGGTGTTAATGCTGTTAGGGAAGTGGTGGTGTTATCATTTTAAAAATGGAGTAGCTGTACTTTGATAACTGTAAATGTATTAATTTTCGCTCAGTTCATTTTTTTCGCGTTTTTCGCGCACATGCTTAGGTGCGTAAAATTATGATGTGCGCGAAAATTATGCCCATGAAATTAGCGCTATATATTGCCACTAGTATCTATAACCCTATAAAGGTAAGCCCCTAGTCTTTGGGCTCTAATATCCTTAATAATTGTCTGATTTACAAACTGTAAAAAATGACATGTAGCTAAAGATGTGGTGGCCCCAGGTGCGCGAAAGTATAAATACGCGAAAATATATACGTTTACAGTAACATGCAGGGATGTAAAAACACATAACACATAACACATAGATAGTATGTAATTATAGATACATCCTAAATGTACTAATCGGGCATTAGATTGGGTAGAAGTATGTCTATCTGTAAATGTACCTTGACTTGAACATGTACTTGCTCAGAGGAGTTTGCCATATTTACAAGTGATAGAAATAACCATGTAACGTAAATTCTCGTGTGTAAGCCACGGCTAGTACGCGAGTCAGATTTATGGTGTGGCTTATAATTATAGGCTGAGCCCAGAGTTGGGTTGCGGCTTATATGCAAATTTTAGCTACTACATGTATCATACAGTACTCAAGTCACCATAATCACGGCACAGCTTATCGGATCGGCCCTTAACATAAAGACTTCCTTGACTAGGGAGAGTTGAATATTACAAAAGATTTGCTTTCATAAGCATAGTCTGGGTGTCTAATCTGCTGGTCTGTATTTGGGTTATCTACTACTGGTGCTATGTTGTAACTGCATTTGTCTGATAGCACACTTATAAATGCCTACCTGTGGTTATTTCGGGGGTCGGTGAGGGAGTTATAAATGCCTACCTGTGGTTAGTTCAGGGGTAGGTGAGGGAGTAGACCCATCTATAATGCAATCAGCATGCAGAGGCTTATAGTATGTACAGGTGACATGTAGTAGGATGGATTAGTATGCATGCATCTTAATGTTAAGGGAATAAATGGTCTGTTGATTTTATCAGTGACTATAGGAAGTATATCACTGACGTCTGTAACATGCAGGGAGAAGCACACTTACAAATGCCTACCTGTGGTTAGTTCAGGGGTAGGTGAGGGAGTTATAAATGCCTACCTGTGGTTAGTTCTGGGGTAGGTGAGGGAGTTATAAATGCCTACCTGTGGTCAGTTCAGGGGTAGGTGAGGGAGTTATAAATGCCTACCTGTGGTCAGTTCAGGGGTCGGGGAGGGAGTTATAAATGCCTACCTGTGGTCAGTTCAGGGGTTGGTGAGGGAGTTATAAATGCCTACCTGTGGTCAGTTCAGGGGTTGGTGAAGGAGTTATAAATGCCTACCTGTGGTCAGTTCAGGGGTTGGTGAAGGAGTAGACCCATCTGTAAATTGATCAGCATGCAGAAGCTTATAGTATGCACAGGTGACATGCAGTTAGTAAGCAAGCATCTTAAAGTTAAATAAATGAATGGCCAGGTTTCTGCTGATTTTATCAGTTTGCTGTAGACAGCATGGTGAAGGACGGCTACCGCCCCGGCGCTTATAACTTTGGAGGGGTGTTTATCCCCGGCGCTTGTACAAGACAGGCGCTTATTCGAGATCTACATTTAGTGCTTAAGAATTATTTCAAGACCCCCATACCCCCGGCGCTTATTCAAGACCGGCGCTTATTCAAAACCCGGCGCTTAAACGCGACGGTACGGTATGTACTGTAAATATATTTTCACGAATTTTTAATTTCTGCGAAAATTTGTACAATGTAAATATTTATCCAGTATTGTTATACTACTAAAATATTTTAAAAATCTGATTGGTGTTTGGTAATCTGCGGGTTAACTTACCTCTTAAGCGGTTAATTCATCAGCCAATTACCAGTCAGATTACATGCATAATTATAACATGCAGGATTAGTTTGATCACATCAGTAGACCTGGTAGAAATGATTTATGTCTTACCTATTAAACAGTCGTAGTTGATGATGACGTAATTTGACGTCCTCAACCCGCCGCCTGAACCACAGATAATGTTGTCCTTCCTGCCAGCCCTCACGTCACTCGGACACTCTTGCAGCCCGTTACACTTAGTTCTGATGTCCTGCATGTCTGTATCAGTGTCAGTCATGACCACCGTGCACACCGACTGATCGGGACAGCAGTTTGCCCCGTTGCTACACGTGCTGACGCCATAGCTGCCCCCTACCAGGGAGATGACGGCCGGGGAGGTGCACTCCAGCTTGGGGGCATAGGCGTATATACCCGAGTACCAGTCTCCATAGCACTTGGTGATTGATACACCACCGCAGTCTCCTGTAATGAAAAACAATAAGTTTATTAAGCGATGGAAATGTAGACAGCAAATTGCAATACATTACCAGATCTGGAGCGAATGACCAAAGAAGGTCCTTCCAGTCTGGTTAGAATTTGAAAAAATCCTACCGACCGACCCTACATTTTATTGACCCAGGGTACCTGGGTCTCTGTGAGACGGTTTTCCAGCCAAAAATGCAGATTGGTCAGCTGAGTTTAAAAGGCTCTGCTGCCTTCCTTATCTCATATATCTGATTTAAATAAAGACATGGCGATAGATTGGAACAAAGTGTATCTCCCCCTTATATTTATTTTGTAAAGAAAATAATATTTGTAGCAGAAAAACGCTCTTGAAAAAAAGTCAAAAATACCCCTGAAATCAAGTCTGTGTGAACTAATGCTGAAGATAGGCCAGTGACCTTGAATCCTGACTTTAAAAGAGTCACGTTCACACAGACACCCATAGAGCTCAATGCTAAATAGGAGGTGAGACGTTTTTATGAGACGATTTTGGTATCATTTCAACCCTAAAGAAAGGTCAGTGGGGACCAGGTGATCTGTAAAGGCCAAATTAGCTGTATAGACATGCATTGCTTAGGACAACTAAAGTGTGTGATGGAGGTCCATGATGGAGGTCTGTGATGGAGGTCCGTGATGGAGGTCCATGATGGAGGTCCATCTTTTTCTACTTTAAAAGTTTGGTTTTAGAAATGTTAGCAATCAGAATAGAAAAATAGAAAAAAAAAAGCATGAAAAAAGTAATCTGTCGAATTGTCTCACTAAAAAAAAAAATCTGTCGAATGGTCTAAAAAAATCTGGCGAACAGTCTCGGAAATTCTGTCAAATTGTCCTGTCGAATCGTCCTGTCAAATCAGCAATCTGTCGAATTGCCCTTTTCCCGTGTAATATGAGGGGCTCACCTTACCTTGGAGGAGGAGTGTGCACAATGGCAAACTCCCATGTAGGGAGAGGGGGGAATCTCCCCCCCCCCCCCACCACGGTACATGTAAAGGATACTTAGGCCAAAAAAAAAAGAAGTTTGTTTCCGGTAACACGACCCCAAAAAAAAAATGAAAAAAGGGGGCCATGTTACCTGAAACAAAATCCCTCCACTTTTTTCTTTGGCCTAAGTCCAGAAATATAGCACTATGGTCCACCCTGTTTCTCCCCCCTGAAGAATGACCAGACCTAGAATAGTCTTAGCCGGGGTCTTAGCACCTGGGGCCATGGTCCATTCTTCAGGGTGGGGAGTAGTGGTGTTTTGACCTATGTGGACCTTCTTTTCTTTTTGATCCTCTTTCCGCATCTCCACCAAGCCCTGGGTCATTTGTGATTTAAATCACACAGTCAATCTTTCCCATGTTACCTGAAACATACCTTCTGTTTTTTGGCTTAACGATTACTGGGCTGGCGTTAAAATCTCACCACCACAACCACACAATGCATTGACATCATTTAATAAAACAAAACAATTCAAACATGAGCTCAAAAATGTTTTGATGCACAGTGACCGCAGAATATTTTCCCTTTTCATTCATGTATGCCTCATGGCCTATGGAATTCCGTATCCGCTTGACATGTTGAAGGATGTGGTGACTTCTAAGGTCTAAGGGCTATATATAATCTAGCACTGTAAGCTGCATTAGGCCCATCTTACTTTGGCCTAATGCATTAAAAGGTTGCTCAGGGTTTCGGATATTTTTTCAACAAAGATGGCCACAGGACAATAATTAGGTAATTAGGTCATCATGCACACTTGTAACTTTAGGCTAATCATTTAGGAGTTAATCGTTTTTTGCAAAAGGAAGGGGGTGGTGGTGGAGTCTTTGAGAGGGGTAGACCAAAACAAGTGATGTATTTTCTAGTACACAGTGGTGTGTGTCTGAAATGTAAAGGAGTATTTGTTTTTGTATACACATAAAAGAAGGTTATTTTCCTAAGTATATGCGGTAGACTAATAAATCTTCCTGTGGGGCTTGGAAGCAGCTTGAATACAACTTGAACCACATTGGGAGGAGGTCTAACTTTAAGCAGATTTTTAGCAACACTAATTTCGTTCAAAATCGTCTTAGAATTCGACTTTGAACACCCCCCGGTGAATACCCCATCAGTTCTTGAAACAGTTTTCAGCTAAAATTCCAAATGCCCTGGGCTTTGACCTCCAGGTAGATCTAACCATTACTATGTGACTAATACCTAGTGCATCTCCGTCAGTGGTATAGGAGGGCTGTATCAGTGGGCCGTACACCCTTATCAGGATGGGATTACAGCAGAGATAACCCGGATCACGACTACCTACAGCCCACCTACACCTCATCACATAGCAGGACACACCTAATATAGGTATGGCATGACCAATGTATACATAGACCTGTTTAGATATCCAGTAATTCCAATTCAAAGATGCTTTGTATAAAACTAAAACCTGATGTAATTTCACACAAAAGAATTCATAAAATGAAACATGCAGCTCAACTGTTAGAGAATTAGTCTGATTATTTGACCATGATACAACTATGTGGAGATTGTGCTGCGGTAATAAGTTAATAATCATGCGGTTCCTATATAGAGTTCATACAGACGACATATGCCGCATGATCTATATCCTGCCACTTACTATGACAGTACATGGGCATTTGTACAAGTGGTATTATCATGTGAGTGGTCATATTTTGACAACAAAGGGTGTGTGATGGATATATGTGCAAGTGCACCTAAGATTTTCTGCCCCTCCTTCCCCCACAAGAGGGGTCCAATTTCCACCCCAGCTCGGGACAAATTGGTTGTGACAACCCTTTTAAGTTGGGGGCTTTTTTCGCTACAACGATTTGAAACTTATTTGATCCAGTCCCTCTTCAATAGGGGTTCAAATCTTTTTGACCCCCCCCCAAAAAAAAGAAATAATAACAAAAAGAAATTCACCGACCCCACCCTGTTTTTGAAAAATGACCACTTCCTAATAATGGGTATCATAACACATTGCCATGCCTGGATGCTGGATGCATACAAATATGCCGAGGTCCGCAAATTTGCGGAGGTCCGTAAATACACTTTCCATATATTTATGGAGGTCACCAAATATATATTGAAATCGTTTTTTAGTACTGAAGCATACAAATACGGAGCTCCATATATATTTGTGGACCTCCGCAAATTTATGGAAGCAAATTTACGGACCTCCGCAATTTGTGGAGAAAAAGCATCCTTCCAATTTGGTAATGGATCAATAGGACTGCGTGTTTAGGGCTCGTTATCTTTACGTGCTCAGAGTCTAACACTTGTAACTGAGGTTCACTCGTTTATCAAGGCGTTTGAGGTGGAAAGTTTTCTATTCTATATCAAAGCCTTCTACATCTTTATCTATCAGTTCTGTCAGATAGTCACATACCTTGTATGATAAGTCATCATCAGATATTACATCCATTGTTGTACAGGCACAGGATCACATCTGAACCCAAGCCATACTATATAGGAATACTTAGACTCATATCTGAGGTATATTACATGTTTCCATTTTACGTTCAACATTCCAAATTCCAAAGGGGTTTTTAGTACATAATATCCCTGAGAAATGGTGACTTTTCCTTTTAATTAGACTGCTGATTCATTGTTTTGTTTTCTATTGAATATCACAGAAGTAGAAGATGGTACTTACCAATAAATAGGAGTAGTAGTAGCAGTGTGGGTAACGTACCTCTGGTAACCTCCATGTCTATAATGCTGAGTGTATATCCTATATCACATTAACTATACACATCTCCGTCCGCATAACGTCATGACGTCCTCAGTCCGTCAGGTCTCACAACAACAAATCACCAAGTTTCACATCCTGTCTGCTACATATACATTACATGGCCATGTCTATAAATAATCCACAGAGCACCTTTTGATGTAGTGTCCTACTGCAGAGTCAGGAGTTTTATACTCTCCCATTCCCCACTGAGTGTACACCACCAGTAGGTGTGTGTGTAGCAGGGTGGTGTGTCCCACAGTGGTCAGTACTGGAGTGGTGTCCTACAGGTGTGTGGTAACGGTCAAGGGTCCATCCTCCCCCCCTACGGTAACCTACCTATCTCTACACCCGGGGGGGGTACTCCCATGTACAGTGAATAACTACTGCAGCAAGGAGCGGTGCGGGCAATTCTCATGAGATGCTGTAAAAGTGGGCAGTTTTATTTGGTGCTCTGAGGATTAGGGTGGTTAACATCATTAAACCCAACTCAACCTTGAATTGAAATTCAACCTCCTCCATACTCCATGTGTACGCATCTTTACTGGACATATGTCGATTGTGTACAAAGGTGTGAGATGCAAAGCTATGAAGAGGTCTCCCCAGTCCCAGTAGAATTATTAGTCCTGAGATAATAACAAAAGTCCCAGTGGGCACAGAGCATCGAACCTGGTTAATAATGTTGATTCAATTTTGTTTCAAATTTGATTCAATGTTGAACTGATTTCTGTGCCCACTAGGGTGGGCCAGGGTTGGGCAGTCCAGGTACAGTGAATTCATAGGGCCCTCACATTCCCCAAGCGTATAGCAGTGGGGCAGTAGGGCGGCAGTTGCTACCTACCCTTGATGAGCCAGTAACCCCCCCCCCCCGCCCCCCACACACACACACCCCGGCTCTATACCTACCCACCCAGCGACGTAAGGGACCCGTGTACACAAACCTACCAGGTGCCTGGACAACATCATATAAACATGTACTTGAGTCGTTTGAGTCATTTGCATCTCGGTTGGGTAGGAATAAATTATCAGAAAGTAAAAGTTATAAAACTGAAGTCATGATATTTGCAGTAGCATCCACACCCAAAAGGTGCCAATGGCAACGGTTAAGCTGAAAGATACCATGTTGAACAGGTTATTTCTAACCTAGGCCAATATCGATATTCTTAACTACTAAAATTCGAATTTTAATGCGCGTGGTGATGAAAAACCATGAGTGGCCAAAAGTATATTGACATGATATTAAGTTTAAAAGCATTGTGACATATACTTAACATTGTTGGCATCATCTATTAGTGAATGAGGGCTCCGTCAATATCTTGTATTTAAATGTAATATATCAATGTGTACCCGACACTATAATTTTAAATTATAGTCTATAACAAGTGTATCATAATTTGATGTGCCACCATGCGCCCGCCTAGCAAAGGAAGTGAAAGGAGAGCGTTTGGAGAATGATGTTTATTTTATATAACATAGCTGGTTTGTAAAATTGCATAAATTAATGAACACAGTTTGTTGGACGAAATAACAATATGATTGTACATTTGACAAAAAAATGCAATACCCAGTCTATAGAGGTGTCCAAGTGAAAAAAAACAACGTTAAACAACATTTTATAACATTATATAACATTTCTCTACGGCTCCTTACTATGCTATTGTAGGGGTCGGATTCCCCGTACCCTGGTGGAGAGCCCGAAGGGGTGAAACACCTGGGTAATCCTCCCCCTCTGTACCATACCGATCCAGTAACGTAGGGAGCGGAGAACAGTCAGACACGGGTTGGTAGTGTAACGGTTAGCACGCTTGTCACCGGTGCGAGAGGTCTGTGGTTCGATTCCCGGCCGATCCAATGACTAAGTTTTCCGCGACCTCTACACTGGTGGATCTGCCGCGATGAATCGGGTAGTACGTTGACTGTGGACGGTAGGAGCATTCCAGCTTGCTGGGGATTGGCCACCTGCTGGCGGTTTCATGGGCTCCCTTGGAGTCGATCGGGGAGGATGGTCCCCTGGGGAGCCCATCGGGGCCCTGTACCTTCTGGAGGCCTTTCGCCGTCTTGCTTCGCCTGGCTTCCAAGTCTTCTAGACACTGGTTGGCCTACCCCCGGTCTTCGCCCGCGGAAAGCCCACAGCACTGGGGCAACCACACGGGGATTGGGACCCCCTGACCGCACCCGGTGCACTGGGACACCCGGCGATCACCCCGGCTCTCTCCTTCCACCCGCTGACGAGACAGGAATCATCCCCTTGACCCCAGGGGGTGCAATACGTAGTTTTTCCCTGCGTGAACAAATGTACACTGTCGAGTCATGGTACGTTGAGATATTGGTACCCACACCTCCCGCCTGGATGGCGACGACGCCGGACGACTCAACACGACGACCCCCCTCCGGAAGTTTCTTCAGAACAATCTCTCCCCCCTTCCCCCTTCACCCTCGGCACCTGGACGACTGGATGACGCGGACGTGGCGTGGAGCAGCGTGGTACTGGACGAGTATCACTGGACAGACCCCCTGTTGTCCCTGGATCGCCGACGTTAGTTCGGGTATGGGTCCTGCCGCCAGGGTAGGTGGCTCCTGCGGCCTTGCGGCCGCTACGCTGCCTCGATTGCCCTGACGGTTTTAAAATCTTACCACCACCACCGCTGGCGGTTGGTAGTTGGAGGAGCAGGTTGGGAAGTGTTGGTCCCCAGTACGGGCAGTTGGAGTTCAGCATGGAGTTCAGTCAACAAATTGGCTGAATCGGTATGGTGTAGAAAGCTTCCATCACTGGGAAGTCAGCCCTGGTAACAAGTCACGGGATATTCCCGGGAATTTTTGGGGATTCTGTGAGCAAAATTTCCCGTGATATCACGGGATTAAAAGACGTGATTTTACATGTAGAATCTTGTAAAATCACGGGATTTACCCCAGCAAATCAGCAGGATGTGGGTTCGAACCCCTGTCAGTTCACTTATTGAACCAATGGGGTAGAATTGTGCACACCATAGCAAAAGGTGTATTTCTACCTTATTCAAGCATGAGTTGATGATAAAAAACATTAAAAATGTATCTTCTACATGTTGGTGTGAGAGAAATGTTTTCTAAATGTCTGATACAAAAATAAAAGATCACTAGGGATTCGACCTCTCAACCTTCAGATCTACAGTGCTAGGCTCTACCGACTGAGCTAACCGGGCTTGCTGAATGGTAGATGCATGGAATGATAGTGTTTAATCTGCACCCTCTCCCTGTTTCAATGGTCCACATGCTAGTGCACGGGACAATGTATTTGTAGTTGGAAAGCTTAGTTTCTATTACTAATTACTTTAGAATTAGAAATCAAAAGCCAAGTCAATGAATCTCCTGAGGGATTGCAAGTATCACTTTAACACCGCAATTAATGGGAGAATACAAGTGTGTGTATGTGTTAAACGTGCAAAATGCCCCATGTTAAATGGTTCCTTCATACAGTTGTTTTGTATCAGAGAGAGAGAGGGTCCAGAATGAAACATTAGAGACCTTTAGCAACCTGACATATCTCATTTAATGCAACCATAGCAATGTTACAGGCATAGGCTACATCATCTCTAGATGGGCTGCGTCGACATTGCCACAGGACCCTATTACCTTTCCATGCATCAACCATTCAGCAAGCCCGGTTAGCTCAGTCTGTAGAGCCTAGCACTTTAGATCTGAAGGTGGAGAGATCGAATCCCTAATGAGCTATGATGGGAAAAATAGGGACCTTTAGCAAAGCTAAGGTAGTTCATTAGATCCAGATGTAGCCTACAATTTTGCCATTGCTACATCAGCGTTTAAGGAGCTACATGAGGTTTGCTAAAGGTCCCTATTTGTATCACAGAGAGAGGGTGCAGAATGAAACTCTTATCACCCTAAGCATCAACCATTCAGCAAGCCCGGTTAGCTCCGTCTGTAGAGCCTGGCACTGTAGATCTGAAGGTGGATAGTTCAAATCCCTAGTGATCTTTTTTTTTTGCATGAAAGAAATAATGGGAAAATCTACATTCGTGTAAATCTAAGCTTACTATACGCAGACGTAGCAGTGTTAAAAGTATAGGATGTCTATGTTTAATTGGCTACATTAGGTTTGCTAAAGGTCCCTCATGTCTATCCTGCTTCTCTCTTTGTCAACAACAACTCTATGTATAGCGATCTAACGTAACAGGTAGCGCCATCTATGAAACTGACGCAGGGCAATCTTGGAACTAATCTGGCCTGCTGCACCTGTTCCTGGTCCGTGAGGGAACTTCCTGGAAGGCCTCTGGGCATGCAGAACCCTCTTTATGGAGTCTATTTTATGGCTGGATATTTTATAAACGATTTGCTGTTTATATATCTAGGATAGTTTAATTGGCAGATTATCCTAAACTGTTACTCCCACTAGAAGTATAAGCGTTGGGAGTTACCATTTTCAGAGAAAACAGAGTTAAATCTCATGCATACCCAGCTTACTCCCCTGTTGTCACCCACAGTTTCGTCTGCTCAGTGATAGACCTACACGAAACTAGTATTGTCAGTCAGTGTATTCGGTATGGACCACTATGGGGTACTCACTTTTCAAGCAATAGGGTGGCTGGAGGGTCTGGATGATCGTTCAATGCGTATCTGATCCTATGTTAAACGGCCCTTTTATATTGGCTTGCCATTTTGGCTAGGGAGCAGATGGAAACTTCTAGTGAATTTGGTATATTGAGATATTGAATTGGTCAATCGTATATGAGCTGGAATGAGCACAATGAATTGTATTACATAATGTAATCAAAGGGCAATGTTGACAGACCTTCACATTCCGAGCCTGTTTTGAGCTCTATAAGTGGATGATTCTCCCAACTGTCAGTTGGGAGAATGTGCCAGGGACGAGTATGTGCCAGGGACGAGTATGTGCCAGGGACGAGTATGTGCCAGGGGCGAGCGCCTGCCTGGGATGAGGTTTCAATCAAACATATCTTTTCCCCTATTGACTCTATGAACATTATAGAAACTGTACATAAAATGTGAGGATTCAAGCTATAAGTGTATCTATATCACCTATAAGTTGTACCATTATATAAAAATGGTCTGGCCACCCTACAAGCAACAGAGGGGAGGGGGCATATGAGTAAATCGACAAATAGGCAAGAGCATGTTTAACCATTGTGACAATTAAGGGAAAAGATTTTAAGATTTCTTAAGATCAATAAGGGACACAGCAGCCCTCCGTTTGGGGCTCTAGTAAATTTGGGGGGAGGGACAATGTCAACCACTTGAACTCTGCAATTTTCAAACCAGGGGTGGGGGGGGGGGGGGGAGGGGAGTCTTGGTTGAAAAATGTGCACTTCCTAGTTTTTGAGTAGGCTTACGTCAAATTCATAATGTTAATTCATAAATAAATTATATATATATAATAGAAACAACTAGGACGGAAAAACTTTGTTCTAAAATGGCTTTTATTATACTATGTTGAATTATAATGATCATAACATTTTGGCAAATGTGCCTTCATTAGGTGATAAAATAATAATTAATGATTCTGAAAAAAAATACATGAAAGACTTATTAGATACATGAAACTTTCTTCTTCTGGCCACACCAAATAAAAAAGTTGGTCTACGGATTTTCATTTTGAAAATATGGTGCGAGCGATCAAATATTTTTTTCAATTTTCTTTTTTGTCTGCAGATTTTAACCTTAAATCAAGTGGAACGTGCAACATTTTAATTTTGCCTGACGTTTCTTGGTGTGGCCTCTGGCACCTGCCTCTGGAAACATTACACAACGTTCCACAATTACTTTTTAAAAGTCCATCTTTCCCATTTTGATAATCAAGTCAAGTTCCACCATATTGAAAAGAGAACCACTCTGTGACAAGGGCTGGTCACGGGTCTGTATTTTTTTTTATGAATAAAGAATAATGATGAGTTTGACAGCAGTATGTCTATATTTATGCCTAGATTGTTGCCGATAATGCCAAGATTGTGTGGCTAAGGCCAAATGAAAAAAAGGTGTGTTTTAGGTTACCCAACCCTACCTAGCAAAAGAGGGCCGACCCTAGAAATTTTCATCTAATTTTGAATTTTAAAAAACAACTTAGTAATTTTGGGGCAATTTCAGAGTCGATATGATAATCCATGAGTCTATGTTATTGTCGGAGAATCAGCGCTTAAGTTCTATTTCTTTGGGCACTTTTTGGCTGAAGTAAGAAAAAAAGGGAAAAATCAGCTCTACCCTAGCTAGATGTTCAAGTACCTTGAGGCATTTCAGATTGTGGAGATTTTTCGACATACCTTTATATAATGGCCAAATGGTTTTCCCTTTTTCCCTTATAAAATTTGAAATTCCCTTAGCTCAAAGTAATCCCCAGATGGTAGTAATAATAGGTAGCATTATTTTGAACTATTTAGCATGCAATAAAACGACACAAAGCCAAAGAATTCTTTATATTTTTTTCAATCCCTGGCAGGCGTTCGTCCCAGGCAGGCACTCATCCCAGGCAGGCGCTCGCCCCTGGCACATACTCGTCCCTGGCACATACTCGTCCCTGGCACATACTCGCCCCTGGCACATACTCGTCCCTGGCACATACTCGTCCCTGGCACATACTCGTCCCTGGCACATACTCGACCCTGGCACATACTCGTCCCTGGCCACTCATCCCTGACAGGCTCTCATCTCTAGAAGATGTACATGTCTGGAAAAAGAAACAAAGTACATGTACTAAAGATTTGTGCGTACAACCTGTGAAGAAGACTTGAATCAAATTAATTATCCAACAGCCGTTACCTCCTTTAATTCCGACTTATAATACTCACTGACACAGATTGAAGCAGAAATGAATAACAAATATTTGACTTAATCATCCAATAGGTCTAGCTATTAGCTCCTAATGCCTACTTTTTCGTAGCCCACCCCCTCCCCAATTCCCATTCAAGCCCCATTGATACATGTACTTGGTAATGTGCAGGCATCAGTCATTTGCAGTCGTCCTTTCATGGTAGGTTTCTGTTGCTGTCATGTGGTAGTTGCTGGCAGGTACAGATACGTCCTGCAACAGAAACAGAAAAGTAGGAAAGTGATCAAAAGTTGCTCGTGTTTTAACAAAACAATTGACACACTGAATGTCTTTATTGTGTAATTAAATATGCTAATAAGGGAGTGTTCATTTATTAATTACAGGGTGGCGGTGAAATCTAGTATAGAAGCTTTTTCGGGGCAAATCTTTTACACACCCACCATCAGGAGGGGGGGAAGGGGTGTAATAATCTACCTGTTACGCCACATATAGGCCTACCATACATTCAAGTCATTGCAAGTTGTACCAAGGGGCCCTTGATGGGGGGGTCCCCATGTCGCATGTCGAATTTAAGAAAGGCCCATGTCACATGTCATTAAGGAAAAACCCATGTCACTAGTATCACTAAGAGATATTGTTGATTAGGCCCCTACCAAGAAAATTTTGAAATCTTTAGAACCAAATTGGTGCATCTGATGCATTTTTCGAGCCTGAGCTCCGGGAATTGTATGCAAAGAAGCCGGGGGGTGGGGGTACCGTTCGAGAAAATTTTGAATGTCTAAACTTGAAATGGTGCATTCTGATGCACTTTCCAATACTTTTTCTCATGTCACTAAGGCCCATGTCATATGTCACTTTTAAGAAATGCCCCATGTCCCATGTCACTTACTTGCCCATGTCCCATGTCGATTTTCAGAAATGGCCATGTCACCATGTCGGATTTAAGAAATGGACATGTCACCATATCGAATTTAGGGGTCTAGGGCCATTACCAAGCACAGCCACCCAGGACACTCACCAGCAACTCATATTATAATTCTCAATTCGTATTCCATCATCAATCAATCAATGTGAGGAAGTGCTCATTTTTAACAACGGGGGGGGGGGCGGGGGGTGGACCATAGCATAGCCCTAGCATTATCCCAGAAATGGTACTTCCACCCCTCCCCCTGCTACACTATAATGGGGGTCTAGATGGGGGGTCCCCATGTCGCCTGTCAATTTTAAGAAATGCTCATGTCATTTGTCAGTATCTTTGTATTTCTCCTGTCATTTGTCACTAGGCTCCATGTCGCCTGTCGATTTTAAGAAAGAGCCATGTCCCTTGTCAATATCTTTTAATTTCTCCTGTCATTTGTCACTAGGCCCCATGTCGTCTGTCGATTTTAAGAAAAGGCCATGTCGCCCTGTCGATTTTAGGGGTCTACACCCATTATAATGTGTACATGTCTCTAAGGGGTTACTGACGTTTACAAGAGGAGCGTGAGGCATAGGCCCAGTAGGCCTACTGCCAGTAGGTCTACTGCCAGTGCGAAAATGGCTAGTAGCCTACTGCACCCACACTGTGCCACCCGTAGTACACTACAAGAGAGGTCTGAGATGTGTCCTCAATCCTCTGGCTACCCCAGCCCTCCACCTAACATTTTGCGTGTTGCTTTTGAAGTTGCTAATGTAAGAGAATGTTCACTACTCACCTGCTTATTTGTTTCCCTTGGCTGCATAGAAGAGGTCATGTTGTTTGAGTTACTTCAGGACACACCATGTCTTGCATTCGTCACAAATGGAGGGCCCTGTGTTTTGATAAACACTGCTGGTGCCCCTGTAGACAAGGCCCTTAGGTAAGGGCCCTTAGACAACCAGCATATCTCGCCCTTGTCACGTAACTTCCGACGTTACCTTGGCTCTGAGCACGGATTTTCTCGTGAGAATTCCAGGGCAATATGGCCGCGTGGATGGAGCCACCCGATTTATCGCTATACATAATATATCATAGTACAGTCACCACTGGTCGCAGATCATGTACCTCTCCCAATACATGTCCCAGTAGGTCAGTCGCTAGAGCACGGCACTATGGGTCTAAGGGTAGCAGGTTCAGTTCCCGAACAGGACTAGCATATGTTGGTTAGTTGTCAAAAGGAATGTATGTGGATGTTTTTGTAAGAATATTTAGATAAATCACACTAGACAGGTTCACTAAAACCATTCAGGTCTACTAGCATGGGATTCGAACCCATGCACCCCTCTTTAACAGAATCCCGTGATATAACGGGAAATTTTGCTCACAGAATCCCGTGATATCACGGGAATAGAACCCGGGTTATTCCCGGGACTGACCCCAGATCAACCCGTGTTATTCAGGGGGAATTCACGGGAATTTGTTTCCAGGGAGGGTATCTCAACGACTGCTTGATAAAGCCCCATTGGGACCTTCGGTCTCTAGTGGGTGAGAATGCCTGGTGCTAGGTGCCTCTATACTTCGGGGGCTGGGACTCTCTGTAACTGCTTGATAAAGCCCCTTCTAGGAGGGAGAGAAAGCCCAGGGTTGGTAACCCCCCGGAAAATCCGAATCTAGAGGACATGATGGAAGCTGATGGGGGTAGTGTAGGGGTTGGATTCCACGTACCCTGGTGGAGAGCCCGAAGGGGTGAAACACCTGGGTAATCCTCCCCCTCTGTACCATACCGATCCAGTAACGTAGGGAGCGGACAGTCAGACACGGGTTGGTAGTGTAACGGTTAGCACGCTTATCACCGGTGCGAGAGGTCTGTGGTTCTATTCCCGGCCGATCCAATGACTAAGTTTTCCGCGACCTCTACACTATCATTATACATGTATAAAGTTTTAAAGCGTTATTTTGGCGTAAAATAATGTTTTTTTTGTTTGCTCGGTTTCTTATACCCAGGTTTGGGACTGGATGGAGGTAGTACTGACTCAGACTGCCCCACAGTCTCAGACTCAGTCTGCCCCACCTTAGGACTGTCCGGGATAGCGCTCCCCCTTTGGGAGGACTTGTTGTAAATGCTGTTCTCAGCTTGTAAGTTAGTCCCCTTCTCCCCCATAGGATATAGCATCATTGATTCCTTGCATTCTGACTTGCACCCCTATCATACGTGTCATTATCCTCCATTGGGATCGAATAAAACGAGTCATACAAATCATATGACACATATATCATCAATGTCTTCATACATTGGCTCTTCTCCAATCCCAGCCCCAGTAGATTCAAGATTCAAGATTCAAGATTCAAGATTCAAGATTGGCTTTATTGACAAATGAGAGGAACATTTACGTCAGCGCCGGGTTGATGGTAGTTGGTTGACAATATTATAAATGTTTTTTTATAAAAGTACATATATATCCTTGAGCCTCTGGTCTGTCCTGCACTTGGCAGTCAGGTTCTAGTGATAGTACCTGTCTTAGTTTCTGACAGTTCTCAATAGTTTTAAATTCCTTAATGATGCCACAGATTTTTTGTTCAAACACATTTCTTATACTACATAGTTCAGTCATTTCACATTCAAATAGGACATGCTGTACAGTTTGTGTTTTCTTACATCTCTTACAATCTGTGTCGATGGGCTTTATACCTCTATAACTTCTACTCATGCTATCTAAAGTACAGTTTGTATCTGATCTAAGCTTGGTTAAAATACTGCGTAGATAAGGAGAGCGCACACAATTCAAATATTCTTTCACTTTGTATGGTAATTTCTGGCACCCCTTAAGTATTTGACATCTGCCAATGTTAGCATCATCTTGTACATATTGGTTATAATCTTGGCTATGCATATCTTCCAGTCTTGTTTTGACTCTAAATTTTAGTCTGGCCTTAGTCCAGATGTCAGGCCTTTCCCAGACATCGCGACATCCTATTTTAAACAACAGATATTTTATATTTTCGAACCACGGGTGTTTGTCCCCTTTAATAGTTAGAAAAGCTTGGTCTAGTAGTGGGTTTGAGGACCCAAGCTCAAGTCTGAGCCAGTAAAAAAGGTTAGTTAATATTATTTTAATTTTCATAGGGAATCTCCCTAGTTCACCTAGTGCTAGCGTTGTGCTAGCATACTTTGACAGGCCTAAAGCAAACTTACAAGTTGAGGAGTAAAAAGCTTCACTTGTAGAACATTTTCTCTCTATTTCCTCAATTGAAAAGGGAACTGGCCTTTTTCTAAAGGCTGACATTACCTTGATTTTATCACATATATTGTCTAGAACCACATGGGCTTGCATTGTGTTTCTATAAAATTTGTAAGACTTGGTGCTAACATCACCTACATTCAAAACTTCAAGCATTTTATCCCAGTCTGCTCTAGATGTTGTTTCGCCGCACCCAGCCCTAACTGTGCAGTTGCTCTGAGGCATCCCCCAGACTGGGCAACCATATAACAATATAGGTTCTACCTGTTTGTCAAAAAGGGACATAAATAATTTAACTGACACATTTTGTGAGGTGCTCAGGGCCTGTCTAATTGCAAATGAAGCACGTTTGGCCTTTGATACCCTATCAGTTTGCATCTGTTTTAGTAGCTACCTGGGTAGATTGGGCAGTAGCTACCTGGGCAGATTCATCGTTAGCATCCTGTGGTGTCCTTACAATCTGTACACCAGTGTCTGGTCAGGTCTGTCGTCTGACGTCACGGCATGAGGAGTGACGTCAGTGTAGGCGGGGTTAGATTGCTGGTAGCTGATAGGAGTGTGGTGGTTACCGGGTGGTTCCTCGTCTGAACGCCGGGAGATGCGGTTAACAAGTGGCATCACACAGTCTGGCATGTAAATGAAGTGGAAAACAAAAACACTTAAAAGTAGGTTCAGATAATAATGTCTCATCAGAAAAAAACAATTGGTACCACAAAACCTTGCTTATAAGCCTAACTTGTGTATTAGCCGCACCCCTAACTTTGACAAACCCTATAAGCCTCGGAGAGGGTCTGAAATTGCTAATTTAGGGAGTGCTCTTTTTTTAACAACAGGGGGGGGGGGGTGGTGGATTTGGGGGGGGGTAAAAACTTTGGACCCCTTGACTGGGGGGGGGGGGTAAAATATTTAGACCCCTCTTGGGGGTGGTAAAAAAAATTCAACCTGTTTTGAGAGAAAAAGCCAGTGCGTTACTATGCTACAAAGGGGCGCGAACGCGCGCGATTTTCGGCCTGCCGGGGCGAGGGTAAAAAATTTCAACCCCTCTAGGGGGGGGGGTGAAAAATTTTCGCCTACTCCGCCTGAGATCTCACCGCCCCCCCTGTTGTTAAAAAGTGAGCACTCCCTTAGTACTGTAGTATACTTTTAAAAACTTGTGTATAAGCCGCACTTTGACTTTGTCCTGATCCTTTAAGCCGCACTAGGTACTAGCTGAGGCCCAATGCGAGGTTTTACGGTATATGTTTTTCTTGGGAGCTTATAACCCCAGAAACCTGAACGATGATTCCAGCCTTGTAAGACAGAATTACTGCAACATATTGCATATATGATTTTTTAAAATTTCCTTTACAAGTTTACAAATCTACAATTATAAACAGCTGGTGCTTCCAAAAGTGGCATAATCACCAAGTTTGTCCCGTTCACATTTCTCCTATCAAGTTTGCGCAATTCACATTTCTAGTACTGTTCTTGTCTACTATGTGGTTAGGTGTGAGTGGTGATATTGCCCGTGATATTGCCCCTTTAATCCATCTGCAACCCTGATTGCTGGGTCCATAGAACACTTCACTCTGAACTCTGATCCTATGAATTGTCAGAAATAAAACTATTTCCCTTTCAATTCAGAAAGAGAGAAGCACACCATGGTAAGAATGTCAACGTTCATGTCAAAAATACAAGTTCTTCAAACTTATGAAATTGCATGAAAATAACACTAATCATCCTACCAATTGTAGTCCTTGAGAGGCTCTTGTTGGTCGTAAGTCTGGCCCCGGTTGTTTTTTTTCATCCTCACCAAGATATAGACAATGAGGAGGAAGAGGGCGAGCATTATAACACCATACACTATATCCACAATCGCACCTGGGGAATAAGGACGTACAGATCAGCAGGAGGAGTACCATGTATAACACCCAACACTATACCCACCATATAATAGCACCTGCCATGGAGAATATGGAAATATGAGGTCAAATTAAAAATGTATTGAACAAGGTGCTATACCAGCCTTTTTGGAATAGAATTATATTTAAGTAATATAATAAACAATATCCAAAAGGACTGCACTGAAATTGGTTAAATAATGAACATTGCATTCATCAATATTAATGCACTGTATTTCTAAACTATAGGTAGGACAAATAAGACAAAAACATGTTTCAGACATGAACCTGGCTGAAAATTGCTCCCAATTTTCAGGATTTAAAAACAAGCATTTATGATGGAATTCTTAGCAAACATCTTCGGTCATGGAAAGTATGACCTCAGTGGCCTAAACAAGTGTCGAAAATAGCTGTTTAATAGAAATAGACAGCAATGTTTTAATATTCCTAGGTGCTACAGAAGTAAGTCAACCATCATTGTGTGGGTCAAGGTGATGATGTATTCTTGATACCTTCACAATTAAAACAGAAAAAGGGAACACATGTAAGTTACCTGCACTGAGGCCCCCACTGGGGGGTGGTGTAAGTGAGGAGGTGGTGGTGGGGTTGTGAGGGGTTGTACTCCCTGTTGGTGGTGTAGTGCTGGAGGTTGGGTATGTACTACCATCTGTAGGGGACAACATGGAAGTCAATGCAGATCACTGAATGAAATCTATAGTAAAAAGTCCTTTTGACTAAAATTATCATAAAAGTCATAATAACATGAATTCTTGAGTATAAGCAATGGCTTGTACAAGGGTCAGGAACCCAGTGCGGCTTATAGGATTTGTCCAAAGTCTAAGTGCGGCTTATACCACAGTAAGGCTCGTTTGCTTATTTACGGTTTATTCACCTTGATTCTTATCACCGCGCGCATCCCCAAATTCGTGTTTTGAGGATTTCTTTTTTCAAATTATGATGAAAAAACAGGGAAATAAGGGAAAATATGAGTACATTTTATATCAAATTGAAGCTACAAATGCGATGGGAGAAATGCTTACCTTTGGTTGGTTCTGGGGTTGCTGATGATGTAGACCCATCTGTAATTTGATCAGCATGGAGAGGCTTATAGTATGTACTGGTAACATGTAGTAGGATGGATCAGTATGCATGCATCTTAATGTTAAGGGAATAACTGCCAATAGGTAATATTCTGTTGATTATCTCAGTTAAATGGGAAATATCAGTTTGATGTAGACAGCATGGTGTAAAAAGGCTATGTAAACATGTTTTCCTACAAGTATTATACAATTAAAGACACAGCTTGCTTCCTTAGGCTTTAGGGCAGGGACTCTGGGCTTGATTCACATGGTGTCACACGTACACCAATACATGTGCACACTTTCTACTGACATGATGTCATTATAATTGTAAACTAATTAAAGATTGGTAATGTGAGGGTGAGAATATTTGTTCAGAAGTTGATTGGTTTGCCAGTCAGATTGTTACCATGTCCAATTAAAGTCGGATTATTAATCACATCAGTTAAATATTTTAAGTCATGTCTTACCTGTTAAACAGTCAAAGTTAATTATGACGTAATTTGAGGTGTCCAGTACTGCTGTTCCACAGTCAATCCTGTGCTTTCTGTCTGCTGTCAAACCAACAAGACACTCTTGTTTCCCATCACACTGTGCCTTGATATTCTGGATGTCCTTATCTGTGTTCGTCATGCGAAGTAAACAGTCTCTTTGTTTAGGACAGCACTGTCCTAGACCTGTACAACTACTGACACCATAGCTGCCCCCTACCAGGGAGATAACAGCGGGGGATGCGCACTCCAGCTTTGGTGGTTTAGCATATAGACCAGAGTAGAAATCAGCATAGCATTGTGTGATTGTTATGCTACTGCATTCTCCTGTAATGAAAAACAATCTTTAGCTAGCAATGAAAAGACATGTACAGTGCATTCACATACTAGTGGGTACAGACCACTTATTAGTAATTGCTTAACAATGCCGGTTGAGCTGTGCCCACTAGGAGAGATAACCTGAGCTGATAACAAGACGTGCCTTCACCTCAGATCGAATCGAGTTACCATTCCCTTCTTGTTATTTTCTGTTTTGTTGATACTTCAGTTGTGCTTCTTTTCATAATGAATGCCCTATCCTTAATCAAAGATGTAGTGACCTGGAATGGCTATTGACTGGTATGTACTGTAGCACTGTGATGTGCATTACATCAACACATCAACACATTAGGCATATAGACGTGATAGAATAATAAATAGAGATATCTAGTCATTCTAACTTATTGATGCTTATATTTACACCACAGGGACAGGGTACGTGTATGTTTATGCTACAACAGTTAGAGTTCCTGGAGGCTAAATATGCAACATGAGTTATGCCACTTAGTATGATAGTAATCACCATACCTATAAATAGCGTATGATGGGAAGAGCAATACATGATCGCTTCTATAAAACGCTCCTCTATTAAATGCCAATTTACATATGGAGTTAGAGATGGACTGTATTGTATACAGGGTATTTGGAATACTATTATCTGAGATATGACAGGGGCCTATCTACAAGAGCTGATTGAAGTCTAAGCGTAGCATTGTCCCATTACTAGTCACGTTCCTGAATGATAAGTCATAGAATACGTCATATCAGGCATTCCAATCCGCAGGACGGTAATCAATATCAATTACCTGCACTGCAGTTTAAGAAATGCTCGATTGCTACGACATCTTACTAACGATTAAACTTGTGAGTAATGTCCCTATGTTAGACATTATTTGTAAGGTTAATCCTTCCTGATTTCTCAGTGATTGTCATTACACCCAGTGACCGGGGACATACTGTTTAAAAATACAAAGCGACAAGGGATAACATGAAATAGACATGAAACATGGGCATTATTAAGTCACATAAACATACAACATGGCCATTTCTTAAAAATTTGACAAGGGACATTTACCTTATTTGTTTTATAAGTAGAAGATGGTACTTACCGGTAAGTAGGAGAATCGGCAGCAGTGTGCCAAACAACTCCATGTCTATAATGGTGAGTTGATTTCCTATATTACTCTTATATGCACCGTATTCCCTATGACCTCATGGTGCCCTCCACTCCCTGTCTATACAAGCCACAGATAACAGTTTTAAAAAACGTGAAATGTGGGTCATTCCACTGTCAGTAGATTCAAGAATAAGAGGTCTTTTTATCAAATAAAATCAGGGGATTTTGAAATAAGGTGTCATTTTTCTCTACCAAACTTTGTGGTTTTTAAAATAAAGGGTGTTATTTTCAAGGAGTGTCATTTTTCTGGTAGATATCAGTCTGGAGTGAGGGAATTCTCCTTAGTCAACTGCAGTGGAAGGCTACACGATTCATCTTTAATGAACTCAGAAACATAATAATTATGTTGTTATAAGACCAAATTGTTCCTCAGTGTCTTTTTAAAATATTTCTGAAAAGTGAGAACATACAGTACGCCCCCTCTTGGTGCTGAGTGCAGGGCCGGGTCCTTTTCCCTGTATTGAGCAATGAAATAAGGCCAAAGGTAACCCGGCCAATTTTGAAAAAATACCACTATTTTTAGTCATTTTTTGGCTATTTTAGAGTCGAGTTGAGGCTCCACTAGTTGCGGCAATTGTCGGTGAGTTAGCACAGGAGTTCACAAGTCGATTCCTTGTACATTTCAAGCTTAATTGAAGGAAAAAACATGTTTATCTGTTCCTGTCAAGCGTTCAAGCCCAATTTAATGGGTTGGGTACCAGCGGCCAATTAATGCCATTTTATACATAGGGGAATAATGCAGGGTGCATGTACATAAAACAGTATCGATCTTATCTATAAAGATATGTCTATATTTATCATCATTATTATGTGTGCATGTATTGTAACTGGTCAGGGACAGTCTACTGCCTTCCCAAGCCGTCTCCTCAAATGGCCATGCATGCCTTCCTGCTACTCAGGGGCAAGGGGGTTGGGGGGGGGGAGGGGCACCTGCCCTCTAGGTAACCCAGATCCGCTACTTGCGCAATTCCGGAACTGTTGCACCATGTAGGGATTCCAACTCTGCGCAACCTTCAGTATGCACAGTTCTGGAATTGTGCCTGTTCTGGTATAGCGTGTGATATACTCAGCAGAGGGAACGGGATATGTGTTGTTATTATATGATCGGGGCACGTTTCCGGTGGATATCAGCACGTTTCCAGTGGATATCAGCACGTTTCCGGTGGATATCATCCCGTTTCCGGTGGTCCTGAGGACTTCAGCAAATTCGTTCACGTAAAATCCGACATCCCTGGTGTGTATCCGTGCAGCCATACAGAGGCATATGAACGAGCCTCCTTTCAATGTCAATTACAATTTGATCACTGATCCAGCATTCATTGGGGAAAATGATATCCTAAAGGGACATATTAAACAGAACAAAGCAGCAGGATAAGACGTTTCTACCCATTACACACCAATCACCAAGGCAGATAAGACTCTTATGTACTCCTCGGGAACACTCTCTCATGATGACCCCAAATGCCTTCAGCACAATAATTATTATGAAGTATCTCTACACTTTGGGAGACGAGCCAGGGAGGGTCTCCATGAGCTGAAACAAAAGGATTTCATCTTTAGGACTGATTCCGAGGGTATCTCATATGCTACATTAGTACTCTACAAATAATCATTTGTTGGTGAAAAATGCATAATATGAAGCCAGTTGGCTCTAAAATTATGTTATGTTATATTATGTTCCTTACTAAGAATAAAATGTATTTTGTTGAGTTACCAATAGCGTGTTAATATCTTATTTCTTGGGCGCCAAAATACATCAGTCCCTTTTAAATAATGAATGCTCCCCAAGTCTTCTCTCTACCACAATGAGGCTCTCAAAAACCAACATGGCACGCCATCAACACCGCTTCGCTTCGCGTATATCGATCAAAATGGCCAAATTAGGACGAATTTAAGGTAAATTTTTACATTTGGATCGAATAATCGTATAATAAACCTAATATTGTATGGCTAACAGGTCACTCGGGGTGTGTATCGTATGGATACACAGACCCTCGTGCCCTGTTAGCCATACATTATTGGTTAAGTATGGGAGTCCTGGACTAATCTAGACCCGCGGTCATGGCACCCCGTTACATCCCTACATCCAGGTGTCAACAGTGTGTGATCTCACTATCTGTGCTGTCTGTGTCACTGATAACACTAAGGCCCCAGAGCTACACAACAATTATACTTCTTTATTATATTTGTCTGACTAGTATTGACCGGTAGGGCTATCAGCTTAGACATATAGAGGTGGAATAGGATTATACCAGATAATATCAAAACTGGATCTAGATCTAGATGATCACATAACTTTGATTGGCAGTGTATCATAATTTGCTATGCCACTATGCGCCCACTTGGCCAGAGGAAGTAAAAGAAGAGTGCCTGTTGGATGACATAACAATAAGACTTATATTTGACAATATAAAGTGCAATAGCCAGTTTATAGGGCTGTTTATAATAATGTAAGTGAGGCGGTAGAAGGGGTTGGATCCGCAAATGGTAAACCAAACACCTGCTCGCTTGCATTCCCTCCCGTCTATATAATATCATTTTTGGCAGCCATCTTGTCCCCAGAAAGACATCACATATCCCCTCTCTCAATGTCATCAATGACTTTGTACATTGGCTCTTCTCCAATACAAGTGAAGTCGGCTCCAGAGAAAAGTCGGCCTCAGTGAAGTCGGCCCCAAAGAGGTGTCGGCCCCAGTGAAGTCTGCCCCAAAGAGAAGTCGGCCCCAAAGAGTAAACAGCCCCAATGGTATGGTGGTGTGGAACCCAGGCAAATGTTTGTCTGACTTTACTCTGGGAGCAGACTTCACTGGGGCCGTTTTCTCCTTGGGGCCAACTTCTCCAGATACCGTCCAATCCCAGCTCCAGAAGCTACTTGAGCAGATTGATCAATCGCATCCTGCGGTGTGTGTAAAACCGGGACTGGTCGAGACAGCGCTTCTCCATTGGGAGGACTTGTCATAAATGCTGTTCTCCGCTTGTAAGTTGGTCCCCTTCTCCCCCTCTAAGGCCCCATTGAAAATAGTGTCATTGATTTTCATTTTGTTAGGACTTGCCTTCTGACTTGTATCATACATATCAATATTTTACATTTGGATCGAATAAAACAAGTCATACGAATCCTCTGAATGAACTGAGTTCTGTCTCTCAATGCCATCAATGACTTCGTTCGTTGGCTCTTCTCCAATCCTAGCCCCAATAGCTACTTGGGCAGATTCATCAATAGCATCGTGCTCTGTGTGTACAACCTTAGTATTGGCCGGGATAGCACTCCCCCTTTTGGGAAGAGTTGTCGTAAATACTGTTCTCCGCTTGTAAGTTGGTCCCCTTCTCCCCCTCTAAGGCCCCATTGAAAATAGTGTCATCGATTTTCATTTTGATAGGACTTGCCTTCTGAATTGACTTGTGACTTGTATCTCTATCATGCACACTATCCTCCATTTGGATCGAATAAAACAAGTCATACGAATCCTCTGAATGAACTGAGTTCCGTCTTTCACTGTCATCAATGACTCCATTTGTTGGCTCTTCTCCAATCCCAGCCCCAGTAGCTACTTGGGCAGATTCATCAATTGTGTCCTGCGGTGTGTGTACAACCTTAGGGCTGGTCTTCTGACTTGCACCTGTATCATACATATCATTATCCATTAGGATCGAATAAAACAAGTCCTCTGAATGGACTGAGCCCTCTCTGGTAATGTCATCAATGACATCATATGTTGGCTCTTCTCCAATCCCAGCCCCAATAGCTACTAAATCAAATGAGTCCCTCGCATTGTAGTAAGTGTCTTGTTCAGGTTCAAAGTCAGCATTCTTATACACCTGTCCAGCCTCATCCCCAGTAGGAGCAAGTCCACTATCAACTACTCTACCAGAGCTCAGTGTGGTCTGGGCAGGCTTTGGACTCATTGGAGGTTTCTTCATTCCGGGTTTCGGGCTCCCCGGGGCAGGTTCCAGGCCTGATTGGGGAGCGATTGTCTTATACCCAGGTTTGGGACTGGATGGAGGTGGTAATGCAGAGCTGGGTTTAACTTCCTCTGGTTTAGCACTTGTTGCTATGTTAGTCATGTGCCCCATCTTAGGACAAGGAATAGTGTCATTGATTTTAATTTTGTTAGGACTCGCCTTCTGACTTGCACCTGTATCATACATATCATTATCCATTAGGATCGAAAAAAACATCTCTTCTGAATGAACCGAGTCCTCTCTGGTATTGCCATCAATGTCATCATATGTTGGCTCTTCTCCAGTCCCAGTAGCTGCATGGGCAGATTCATCAATAGCATCTTGCGGTGTGTGTACAACCTTAGGACTGGCTGGGATATCGCTTCCCTTTTCATAAATTTTCATTTTGTTAGGACTCGCCTTCTGACTTGCCCCTTTACCATACATATCATTATCCTCCATTGGGATCGAAAAAAAAATCTCCTCTGAATGAACCGAGTCCTCTCTGGTATTGCCATCAATGTCATCATACATTGGCTCTTCTCCATTCCCAGCCCCAGTAGCTATACCGGCAGACTCATCTATAGCATCCTGTGGTGTGCATACAATCTGTACACCAGTGGGCAGAGTGCTGTCAGGTCTGTCGTCTGACGTCACGGCGTGCAGGGTGACGTCAGTGTAGGCCGGGTTGGACTGCTGGTGGCTGACTGGAGGGTGGTGGTTACCATGGTTACCGGGTATCATGGCACTGTCCTGGTATGTCTTACTGCTGTCCGTCACCGTGACATCAGGTTTGGGGTCCTCGTCTGGACGTCTGGTGTTGCGGTTAACAACTGATGCCATACAGTCCGGCATGTAACTGAAGTAGGTTCAGCAGTTAAAAGTAGGTTCAGATAATAATACTTCAATAACAGGGGCTTCAATACAATTCAGTTTAATGCAATATTCTATATCAAACTCAAGTATGATACAAAGATCATCAGAAATAAGACAAGCGGTACTATAAAACCTTGCTTATAAGCTATATAACTTGTGTATTAGCCGCACCCTTAACTTTGACTAACCCTATAAGCCCCAAACAGGGTCTGCTAATTTAGTACTGTAGTATACATCTAAAAACTTGCGTATAAGCTGCACCTTGACTTTGTCCTGATCCTTTAAGCTGCACTTGCCATCTGACTTGTGGCTAGATATGCAAGGTTTTATAGTACCGTATTCGACGTAATAAGCGCACTGTGCGCTTAAAAAATTATTATGGACACATGTTAGTAGTTAAGAGTTTAATTGTGGTAAAAGATTGAAATATTTTTGGTTATTTATAGTCTGAAAATCGCCCAAAAACGGGGGTGTGCGCTTATTAGGGGGTGTGCGCTTATTACGTCGAATACGGTATATGTTTTTCTTGGGAGCTTATAACACCAGAAACCTGAATGCTGATTTCAAACTTGTAAGACTGAATTACCTCAACATATTGCATCTATTGTTTTTATATTTCCTTTACAAGTTTACAAATCTACAATTATAAACAGCTGGTTCTTCCAACAGTGGCATAATCACTGAGCATGTCCCATTTACATGTTTCTTCCCGAGTGTGTCCCATATGTGTCTACTATGTGGTTTAGTGTGAGTGGTACTATTGCCCATGATATTGCTCCTTTAATTCATCTGCAACCCTGATGGCTGGGTCCATAGACAAGTCCACTGCCCTCTAAACTCTGATTCTATGAATCTTCAGAAACGAAACTATTTCCCTTCCATTTCACAAAAAGAGAAATACACAATGGTAAGACGGTCAAACGTCATGACAAAAATTTAAGTGGAGGGGGGAAGGATTTAAGAGAAGCATTATAGCTAAATAAAGTAATAAGCAATATGGAAAGGACTACACTGAAACTGGTTAGATATTGACCACTGCCTTAGTTAATGCACTATATTTCTAAAGTGCAGTTGGGCCAAACTTAAGGCTGTGTCTCACCATTTTGGGCCAATGTGAACGTCTTTGACCGGGTGCCATCTTTGACCGGGTGCCGTCTTTGACCGGGTGCCGTCTTTGACCTCCTGAGAGAAAAAGGTTTATCTAGGGCAGGTGAAGATATATATGTATATGTAACCACCGCCATTTTCTTTATTTTATCCCTTACATATCAAAGAAGAAATTCATTTTTTCTAAATCTTATATTTTAAGGTGGCCGGTCATAGACGGCACCCGGTCATAGATGCCACCCAGTCATAGACGGCACCCAGTCACAGATGGCACCCGGTCATAGACGGCACCCGGTCATAGACAAAAACATTGGCCCAAGTTGGTGAGACACAGTCTTAAATGCAATTGCATGAAAATATGAGTACTTGGCATACCTCTTGTAGTCCCTGAAGGGCTCCTGCCAGTTGTGAGTCTGCGGCCAGTTGGGGTTCTTCCTCCTCACCAGGACGGCAAAGATGATGAGGAGGATCAGGAGGATGCCCAGTATAACTCCAAACACTATACCCACGATAGCACCTGGGGATAATATAGACATATATGTTTGATATTGAAATATTCCACATGATTGGAGGGGGGAAAGGCTTTAAAAGTAGCATCATATCTGAATAAAGTAATAAATAATATGGAAAGGACTACACTGAAACCGTTTAGATATTGACCACTGCCTTAGCCAATATTAATATCTCCATACTTTGGGGATATAAAAAAAAGTATCATTTCTATTCTTTTTTAATTCTCAGCAAATATCTTTGGTCATGGAAAATACAATCAACCACCCTTTGAAAGTCTCCAACTGACTCCAATATGCGAATGTACAACCATTTCTTTATATTCCTAGAGAGACATTGTGATAAGCCTCAAATCAATGTAGTGATTTGCAAGTGATTTCTTGAGCTTTCAAG
The DNA here is from genome assembly GCA_947462335.1 of Harmothoe impar. Classification (NCBI taxonomy): domain Eukaryota; kingdom Metazoa; phylum Annelida; class Polychaeta; order Phyllodocida; family Polynoidae; genus Harmothoe; species Harmothoe impar. Next base: position 108,785,147 of record OX381705.1, on the reverse strand, counting down.
ATTGGAAAAAAGGATAATAAGGAATGTAAGTGCACTTAACTGACCTGCCCTAAGGCCTCCTGTGGGTGGTATAGGTGAGATGGTGGTGGAGTTGTCAGGGGTTGTACTCCCTGTGAGTGCTGTAGTGCTGGATGTAGGGGAGGTACTACCATCTGTAGGGGACAATATGGAAGTCAATGCATATCAGTGAATGAAATCTGTGACTAAAATATCCTAAAAAATCATAATAACAGGAATTCTTGTGTATAAGCAGTGACTTGTACAAGGGTCAGGAACCCAGTGAGGCTTATAGGATTTGTCCAAAGTCTAGGTGTGGCTTATACCAGAGTAAGGCTTATACGCATTTACTTATTTACGGTACGATGAATACATTTGTATTCACAGGTATACATTTTTGCAGAAAAGTGAAAATTGACAATTTTAGGGTATCGTGGGTGATGGTGTTGCATGCACCGTAATGTTAAGGGAATAACTGCCAATTGGTATTATTATGTTAATTATCGCAGTTCAACGGGAAATATCGATATTGACAGCATGGTGTGGAAAGGCTATATTATCCTACAGGTTAGAGCATTATACAATTAACAAGAATTGCGGTTGTTGCCGCATAAAAAAATGCCTGAGGCATTTTTATACGCGGCAATAACCACAATTCTTGCATTTGAAGGAACATAATGTCTACATGGTTGGTATATTTGAAGGTGACCCATTCAAGACACCAGATGAATAGGGTGGGAGGATAATGTAACTTTAAATATGGTAGTTACTATGAATTCCTTGGGTCCATGTTAGGGAGGTAGATATGATTATAATCAACCTCAGGAGCATCGAAATGTGTGTTGCTAGGCAGATAAACAATTAGAATAGCTGTAGCTAAGCAACAAGCTGTATTAGCAACAAACCAATAGAACCATTGAATTCCTTGGGTCCACTTTAGGGGGGGGGGATAGGTATGATAATAATCAACCTCAGGAGCATGGAAATGTGTGTTGCTAGGCAGATAAACAATTAGAATAGCCGTTGCTAGGCAACCAGCTGCATTAGCAACAAACCAATAGAACCATTAAATTCCTTGGGTCCATATTAGGGGGGGTAGGTATGATTATAATCAACCTCAGGAGCATGGAAATGTGTGTTGCTAGGCAGATAAACAATTAGAATAGCTGTTGCTAAGCAACCAGCTTCATTAGCAACAAACCAATAGAACCATTGAACTCCTTGGGTCCATTCTAGGGGGCATAGGTATGATTATAATCAACCTCAGGAGCATCGAAATGTGTGTTGTTAGGCAGATAAACAATTAGAATAGCTGTTGCAAGGCAACCAGCTGTCTTAGCAACTAATTAATAGAACCATTGAATTCCTTGGGGCCATTTTAGGGGGGTAGGTATGATTATAATCAACCTCAGCAGCATGGACATGTGTGTTGCTAGGCAGATAAACAATTAGAATAGCTGTTGTTAAGGCAACCAGCTGCATTAGCAACACACCAATAGAACCATTACATTCCTTGGGTCCATGTTGGGGGGGATAGGTATGATTATAATCAACCTCAGGACCTATGAAAGGTTGATTAATATTAATGTTATCATTATTTGCATAAATTTGTGTTGTGACACCTTAAAACAAAATGGCGGTATCCCTTAAAACAAAATGGCGGCACCCGTACTGACTTCCTGTCAAATGAAAACAATATAATGCCTCAACCTCCGGGGCCTTTCGGCATTAAAAAACACAGCTTGCTTCCTTAAGCTTTAGGTTGAGTAGGGATACACAGTGGGCTTTATTCACATGATTGGTGACACATACACCGATACATGTGCACATTTTCTACTGACATCATGTCATTGTAATTGTAATCTAATCGAAGATTGGTAATCTGTGGGTGAAAATACTTGTTCAGAAGTTAATTGATTTGCCCGTCAGATTTTTAATACGTCCAATTATAGCCGGATTATTAATCTCATCAGGGGACCTGGGTCATATGTTTAAGTCATGTATTACCTGTTAAACAGTCAAAGTTGATTATGACGTAATTTGAGATCTTCAGTACTGGTGTTCCACAGTCAATCTTATCCTTTCTGTCCGCTGTCAAACCAACGAGGCACTCTTGTTTCCCATCACACTGTGCCTTGATGTTCTGTATGTCCTTATCAGTGTTGGTCATGGTAATGTTACAGTCTCCTTGTCCAGGACAGCACTGTCCTACAGCTGGACAACTACTCACACCATAGCTGCCCCCTACTAGTGAGATCACAGCAGGGTACGTGCACTCCAGCTTTGGTGGTGTCGCATGCTGACCAGAGTAGAAATCCGCCCAGCATTTTGTGATGGTTGTGCTACTGCATTCTCCTGTAATGAAAAATGAGCAAGCAATACATGATGGATTCTTTCAGTTACACCCTCTATTAAATGCCAATTTGCATATGAGGTTGGAGATGGACTGTAGTGATATTTATACAGGGTATTTAGAGGCCTATTATCTGTGATATGATAGGGGCATATAATCTATAAGAGCTGATTAAAGTCTAAACGTATAGCATATATGTCTCACTACTATACTGGCACACTCTATTATCCTTTCAATAGGTTCTCACATGAGTAACAGTGGTCATCAGAGGGTAGAGAATTTCCTACATTATATTCATTCCGTTTACAATGATCATGAATAGATTTTGCCAAATAGTCACGTTCCTGACTGATAAGTCATGGAATATGACGTTATCAGGTATTTCAATCCACAGGAGGGTAAAGAATTTTGAATCCTAGTACCATTAAAGAAATGCTTGATTGCCACATGTTATTGGTGATTAGACTGTAATGTACTTATGTAAGACATTATTCATAAGGTTAATATTCCCTGATTTCTCACAGCGATGGCCATTACACCCAGTGACTGGGGACTGTTCAAATAGATAGTAACCGGGGATAACATGAAATAGACAGGAAACATGGCCATTTCTTGAATTGAACAAGGGACATGAACTCCCCCCCCCCCCACATACACACCCTCCACACCCCCTCTATTAGAAATAATGACATTTACCTTATTTATTTTATAAGTAGAAGATGGTACTTACGGGTAAGTAGGAGAAGCAGCAGTAGCAGTCTGGGTAACGTGCCTTTGGTAATCTCCATGTCTATAATGGTGAGTTGATTTCCTATATTACTCTAATATACACCGTCTTCCCCATGATGTCATAATGCCCTCCACTCCCCGTCTAGTGAGTACGTCTCACAGACAGTGGCTAGGGCCAAAACTAATAAAAGATGCATGTGTTTCAGGTTACATAGTCTGAAAATCTAGGTAGGGTAGGTTGGATTTTAAAATCGTTTTTTTTTTACTTTGGCCTGAAAAGTTCACAAAAATTTACTTTGGAACTTCAGCGCTGAGTCACTGACAACAGTGTTGACTCGTGCACTATCAAATTGACTCTTAGATAGCCCCAAAATTACTTTAAACATAAACATTTTCTCAAATATTGTGGATAAATATTTCTAGGTAAGGGTCGGGTAACCTGAAACACACCATTTTTCTTTATTTGGCCCAGTGGTATATCAGGTCGACAGGTCTAGGGTCCATCCTCCTACCTCTACATGTAGGTCTATATGGATCTATAGTATAGAGTCGGTGAGGTGTGGATCCCGTGCACTCAGGAGGGAAAACATAGATACACTGGCATTACCCAAGAACACCCGATAATGACCCTTTTCTCCGGTCTCGGCACATCAAATTGTGAAATGTGGGTCATTTCTCATGTATTTCCACTGTCAGTAGATTCAAGAATAAGGAGTCTTTTTATCAAATAAAATAAGCAGATTTTGAAATAAGGGGTCATTTTTCTTTATAAATCTTTGTGGCTTTTAAAATAAGGGGTGTTTTTTTTCAAGGAGTGTCATTTTTCTAGTAGAGGGAATTTTCCTAGGTCAACTGCAGTGGAATGCTGCATGATTGATCTTTAATGAACTGAGAAACATATGTCATTATGAGACCAAAATGTTCCTCAGTGTTTCTTAAAATAAGGTGTTGTTTTTAAGGCTCCAAATATTCGTGTTTTTGTTGAATAAGGGGTCTTTTTTTATCCCAAAATTTTGAGGATGATTTCTGAAATCTGAGAACACACAGTACGCCCCCTTTTGGTGCTGAGTGCAGGGCCGGGTACTTTTCCCTGTACTGAGCATCTTCATGAAATTAGGCCAAAGGCTACCCTACCTAGCACAACAGGACCGAGGATCGAGTAGTAGGTTAAGGTGGGCACTGGTATCAAATATAAATGTTTATTTTTTTATCTCCTATGCTTAAGCACTGGAAGGGCGTATTCAATGCCGCCATTGAATATAATGTGTCCATATTCAATGGGCTAAGAAAAAGTTGTTCTTCCTTCATTGAATGGCTTCAAATAAAAAAATTAACACAAATGCAAACTACATTGATACCGCTCTGATGTATTTCACTCGTGGGGGCTGGGGCGCATCCCACTCAGCCTACGGCTTCGTGGCATACTGCCCCAGCCCCCACTCGCGAAATACAACGGAGACGGTATTATTGGGCATTGGCATTTGTCTATTTCTTTATATTTTAATTTTTTCTCAAGCGTGTAGATAACAATAACCATGATACTTCTGGCGTTAGAACAGAAACAATCTCGTTAACAGTAATACAGACAAATATGAGTAGGTGTTTCTTTGAGTGTCCAGAAATATTTCAACATAATTTCATTAAGTTTAAGAGCATAGTGGCACATACTTAACATTGTTGGCATCATCTGTATGTGAATGAGAGACCTGTCAATATCATCTATTAAAATGTAATATATGTATTAATGTGTACCAGGTTTCAATATAACACGTGTATCATGATTTGCTATGCCACTATGCACCAGCTTGGCCAGAGGAAGTAAAAGAAGAGTGCTCAGAGAATGATATTTACTTTTTTATAACACAGCTGTTTTGTAAAACTGCATGAATTGATGAACACTGTTTGTTGGATGAAATAACAATAAGACTGTACATTTGACACTGATAAAATGAAACACCCAGTTTACAAAGGTGTTTATAATAATGTAAGTGATAGAAATAAATTGGTAGAAGGGTTTGGTCAGGAAATTGTAAACCAAACAGCTGCATTCCCTCCCATCTATATAATATCCCACTTCAGCTGGTTTATGTTTCTGGTAGCCATCTTGCCCCGGGAAAGACATGATATATCCCAGATGCACTTATGGTATTAAGTTTGACACTTAGGAATTTTAAAATGAATAACCTTATTTAATTCCTGTCCAATTATATACAAATCCAACCACACAATACCCAATATAATGGGCCCATTCTAAAATTGCTATATGTTGCTGGTACTGCATCCATTATCATCATGCTGACCCTATGGCATCCTGAAGGATCTTGATGATGCACCAGGACAGTACGGACAAGTCACTCCCTGACACCATCCATGAGGACAAATGAACATAAAACATATGTAAGGCATGCTGCTGTCCTTGAATGGTTAACAAGAGGAGGACCTGGAGGGGTCTGCACTCAGTGCCTGGTAGGGCTCCCTTCTACCCGGCCTCACCACAGTGGCAGGATCTAAGTTAGAGTAGCGTCCCTCGGCGGGAGCATCCACCACGTTGGAGTAATTGTTCTGTTCTGATTCAAAGTCAGCATTTTTATACACCTGTCTAGCCTCAGCCACACCCCCTGTTGGAGGGAGTCCACTCCCAGCTACTCTACCAGCGCTTGGGGTTGCCTGGGTTGGCTTTGGACTCATTGGAGGTTTTTTAGTGCCGGGTTTCAGGCTTCTCGGAGCAGGTTTCATACCTGGTTCGGGAGCAATTGTCTTATACCCAGGGTTGGGACTAGATTGAGGTGGTAAGGTGGAACTGGGTCTAGCTTCTTCTGACTTAGTCATCTGGCCCACCTTAGGACTGCCCGGTATAGCACTCCCCCTTTGGGAGGACTTGTGGTAAATGCTGTTCTCAGCCTGTAAGTTGGTCCCCTGCTTCCCCTCTAAGGCCCCATTGTAACTCGCCTTCTGACTTTTACCTCTATTATACATATCATTATCTTCCATTGGGATTGAATCAAACGAGTCATACGAATCCTCTCGTCTGTACGAATGAACTGAGTCCCCTCTCGCAATGTCAGCAATTTCTTCATACATCGGCTCTTCTCCGATCCCACCTCCAGTAGCTACTCGGGCGGACTCATCTATAGCATCCTGTGGTGTCCTGACAATCTGTACACCAGTGGATAATGTGCCGTCAGGCCTGCCGTCTGACGTCACGGCGTGCAGGGTGACATCAGTATAGGAGGGGTTGGACCGTTGGTGGTTACCATGGTTACCAGGTATCATGGAGCTGTCCTGATATGTCTTACTGGTGTCTGTCACCCTGACGTCAGGCGGGTACTGTGGTTTGGGATCCTCTCTTGGTCCCTGTTTGATGCGGTTAACGACTGACATCACACGGTCTGGCATGTAACTAAAGTGGATAACAAAAGCAGTTAAAAGTAGGTTCAGATAATAATGCCTCGAAAACAGATAAAGGTGCTTCAATACAATTGAGTTTAATGCAATATTTTATTTGAGACTCAACTACCTCAATACATTGCACATATCATTTTCATATTTCCTTTACAAGTATACAAATCTACAATAATAAAAAGCAAGTGCTTCCAAAAGTTAAAGCGATGTAATCACCAAGCATGTTCACATTCTAGCACAGTCTACTATCTCCATTTGAAACCCTGATTGCTGGGTCTATAGACAAGTCCATTGCACTCATTCAACTCTGACTCAACTATAATTTCCCAAAAATGACTATTTCCCTTCCATTTCAGAAAGAGAGAAGTATACCATGTTAACAATGTCAAGGTTATTTCAATGATGCAAAATTAGATTGAATTGAGTGAACATATCACTAATCAGCATACCTCTTGTAGTCCCTGAAGGGCTCCTGCCAGTTGTGAGTCTGTGGCCAGTTGGGGTTCTTCCGCCTCACCAGGACGGCAAAGATGATGAGGAGTAGGAGCAAGACACCCAGTATTACTCCAAACACGATACCCACAATAGCACCTGGGGAGAATATAGACATATATGGTTAAATATTGAAAGTGATGCCACACAATTGGAGGGGGGAAGGCTTTAAGAGTAGCATCATATCTAAATAAAGTAAAATAAACAATATGGAAAGGACTACACTGAAACCGGTTAGATATTGACCACTGCCTTAGTCTTAACCTACTATAAGGCAGAGCAGACACCTACTATTTTTGAGAGATGAAAAAAGTATCATCACTATTCTTTTCCAATTCTTAGCAAATATCTAAGGTCATGGAAAATACAATCAACACCTTTTGGAATTCTCCAATTGACTCCAATATACAAATGTACAACCATTTCTTAACATTTCTAGAGAAACTCAAGACGTAACCCATTTTGATCAAATCAATGTGGTGCTTTGCAACTAATTTCTCATACTTTCAAGATTGGAAAAAAGGGATATAAGGAATATGTGATGGAAAACCTCCATGGACCTGTAGTATTTGCTGTAAAACCTCCGAGGCCTAGCCGAGGAGGTTTTACAGCAAATACTACAGGTCCAAGGAGGTTTTCTAGCTTATACTCCATTCACATTACATTGCCTGCACGAAATTCATGATATTTTCAATGAATATATATGTACATTTCTGGATAGGAAATACCAGGTGATTGGAGTGGGATTCGAAGCTACTACACCGGACCCCATGCTACTATGTCAATCCTACTTACATCAGGTTAATTATAGTGTTGATTAAGGTACTTATAGATGGGTTAGTACTATTTCAAGGCTCAGTAAATTTTGGTTTGAGACTATTTCAATCAATGCCCTTGCACAAAGTACATGCACTAAGCTAATTTAAAATGCCGAGAACACAGCAGATTGAGGCCCAAGACCCAACAGTATTAACATATAGAGTTAAATCGATTGTATGGTGATGATTATGATAAATTTTCATAATCCACGTTTTCAAATGATTGGCCTGCAGTCTGTATGTAATTTTCTTTTCATATGGTAACACAATAACTCGTCATTCTCGTTTAAAAATATTAGTAGTCTACTGGGTATGTGACAGGGCTAATAGACTTAGAGGTCAAGATTCCTTCAGTAGGTGTTCTACAGCTAGCACACTATGTACAGGTGCCGTGGCTGAGTGGTCTAGGCACTAGGACATTAATCCTACATACATATGTTCGAGTCCCACAATAAGCACTAGTTTTTCAAAATGAATTAGGCCCCAAAACCTCCGCTCAAAGTCCACAAAAACTGCGGACAGCACCCACAAAACCTCCGGACAGCACTGTCAGCCACAAAACCTCCGGACAGCACTTCAATAACCTCCGCTCAGCATAATAGAAAAGGAATATGGTAATATACCTACAGTAGGAACAATAGGCCAAACACCCAGGCGGAGTATAAGCACAACTTACCTGCACTGAGGCCCCCACTGGAGGGCGGTGTAGGTGAGGTGGTGGTGGAGTCGTTAGGGGTTGTACGCCCTCTGGACGGTGTAGTGCTGGAGGTAGGGGAGGTACTGCCATCTGTAGGGGACAACATGGAAGTCAATGTAATCTATAATAAAAAGTTCTGATGACTAAAGGAATTACTGTAAAAATTGCAATACCATAGGTTCTCACACAAAAGCCATGACTTGTCACTAGGGTCAGAAAACCAGTGCGGTTTATGGAATTTTGCCCAAAGTCTAAGTGCAGTTTATACTAGAGTAAGACTTATACATGAGGATTTATGGGAGGTCATATCTAGAATTAGTTCAGAAGTTAATTGATTTGCCCGTCAGATTGTTACCATGTCCAATTATAGCCGGATTATTAATCACATAAGTAGACCAGGGTCAAATGTGTTCAGTCATGTTTTACCTGTTAAACAGTCAAAGTTGATTATGACGTAATTTGAGATCTTCAGTACTGGTGTTCCACAGTCAATCTTATCCTTTCTGTCCGCTGTCAAACCAACAAGGCACTCCTGTTTCCCATCACACTGTGCCTTGATATTCTGTATGTCCTTATCAGTGTTGGTCATGGTAACGTTACAGTCTCCTGGTTTAGGACAGCACCGCCTATCAGCTGTACAGCTACTCACACCATAGCTACCCCCTACCAGGGAGATAACAGCAGGGTATGTGCACTCCAGCTTTGGTGGTTTAGCATGTAGACCAGAGTAGAAGTCCCCATAGCACTTTGTGACTGTTATGCTACTGCATTCTCCTGTAATGAAAAAAAAGATACATAAGCAAGCAATGAAAAGGCATGTGAATGTATCTACAGTGCATTGAGATACAGATCACTTATTAAGTGCTTATGACGCCCTGCATATTCTCTTAAGCACTTAATAATGCCTCTTGAGCTGGGCTGTGCCCACGGCGATATCCTCATAACATTACACATGACATGCCTTGACCTCAAGTCGAATGGAGTTACCATTCCCTTCGTGTTTATTACTTCGCTTGTGCTTTCTTTTGTAATGAAGGCCCTATCCTTCTGAAGTTGCCCTCAAGACACACTGATAAACAATCATACGATATATATATATATATATATATATATATATATATATATATATATATATATATATTGTAGCACTGTCATGTGCATTAGATCAACAAATGATGCATGTTGACCTAATGGAATAGAAAATAACCCTCAATCCTCTCGGGTTTCTGACTTCTGACCAAAGAAGGGTTTAGTTAGGAAGTGGTCATCTATTATTTACAGGGTGGGGGTGGTTTAGAGGTGGGCATGAAAAAGCCTACCCCTCTTAAAGGGAAGCATGAAATGTTTCCCCCTTTTTAAGCAAAAAATCTAGTGCTTAACTATAGCTCGAAGAGGGAGGCAAAATGTTTTGGGGTCTTCAATAAGAGAGTAACAAAATATCATATATGCTCTAGAAGGGGGGGGGGTGAGGCTTAAAAATGTTTGTTCACAATTTTCACCCCCCACCATTATTAATCAATAACCAACGCCTTTAATAGCCAGACTCTGTACTAGTCGGCAGTATAAACTCCATGTAATGCCCTTGTTTCTTATCACTGCGCTCATCCCCTTAATTATTATTTATTCTCCAAATTTCAATGGAATACCATGATAATAATGGACAAATATGGGCATTTCTATTTTTTTTAAATCAAATTGAAGCTTCAAATGCTGTAAATGCGATGAGTTTGAGTTTTTGAGTTTAGATTTTTAATTGGCACTTATAAATTGTATACAATACAGACGTTTTTCATATTATGCCAGTTGATAATTATCAACAACCATCAGTTCAGATCAAGAAGCGTCCATGGTAGTTATGAATGAATGACAAGATATATTGCATCAAACAAAGTCCATCAGTCAAGTATTTATGACTGGTAAGTGAGATGTGTACTTAGATTATAATGCGCTCCAGGGCTCTTAGATCAGCCGGCCTCAGGCTTGACACAAACAGGTTTCCCTACCTATTTTAACCTTCATAGAAATAAAAAGCAATGGCTAGTGATGAGAAACAAGAAGCAAAGCTAGTGGTGAGAAACAAGGATATTATTTGGAGTGGCCTTTCAGGGTCTCCATAGCATGACACACCTCCTCCGCAGCCCATATAGACAGATAAATAAATATAGATAATATAGTCTTTCTAATCTATTGATGCTTATATTTACAACTACAGGAACGGGGTGTGCATCTGCTAATGCTGCAATAGTAGCTGGAGGCTAAATATACAACATGATCTATACCACCTGGTATATACACAAAACTCCACGCCATTGACATACATGCACATCATACTTCACGAGTTGAAGCTGGGTCATATCACATGATGCCGAAGGCTGAGTGTGGTATGACCCAGCTTCAACGAGTGATGTATGGTGTGCATTTATGTTAATAAGTGGGGTTTTGTGTTTAATACATGGCCCTATGAAGATAATCAACAAATTTGGAGGCCATGGAGTATGACTACACCATACTCCATAATGGAGTACGGAGGTCCCATAGGCTTAGCATAGAGAAGGCCGTAACACCATGTAATAAATCACAATATCTATAGATAGTATATGATGAGAAGAGCGATACACCATCGCTTCTATGAAAATGTTCATCTATTAAATTTCCATTGACATGAGTTGGCGTTGGGCTGTATTGTTATGTATACTGGGTACATAGAGGCCTATTATCTGTAACATGATAGGAGCCTATAATCTATAAGAGCTGATTAAATTCTAAACATACTATTATGTAGCGTTGTCTTATTTCATACTGTCACAGTCTATAGTCCTCGAGGTTTCCACATAAGTAACATTTCTGACATTCCCAAGGTAGAAGATGGTACTTACCTGTAAACAGGAGAAGTAGCAGCAGTGTGGGTACCGTACCTCTGGTAACCTCCATGTCTATAATGCTGAGTATGTTACTCTGATATCCACCTTCTTCCCCATGATGTCATAATTGCCTCTACTCCTGAGGTCTCACAATGACAAATCACCAAGTTTCACATCATGCATATTACATACATGTCCATGTCTATAGATAACACACAGAGAACAGTTTTGGTCCTTTGACTGAGTTCTGTATTACATCTTAGTCATCCACTATGTTATCCCCTGAGCCCAGTGTGTAAGTCTCACAGACAGTGACTAGTGTGCTATATCAGGTCTACAGGTCTAAAGTCCAATCTAAAAAAAGTGGGTCATTTCTCACAGAAAGTAGATTCAAGAATAAGGGGTCTTTTTATTAAATGAAATCAGCAGATTTTTGAAATAAGTGGTCAATTTTCTTAACCAAACTTCTTGGCTTTTAGAATAAGGGGTGTTTTTTTCAAGGAGTGTCATTTTGCTGGTAGATATCAGTCTGGAGTGAGGGAATTCTCCTTGCCATTGGAATGCTGCATGATTCATCTTTAAAGACCACCTCCGGAGGTTTTTAATTGGCAATTTCGCTATTGTTAGCAGGTACCTAGGTATGTTAACTGACTTCCTATCTAAAGGTAACTCCTGTAGAGCTATATTTATTCATTTATTACTTGGTTTAGTTGGGGGCCAATCCATGAGACCTCATATCCTAAATATCAGTGATTGTGCTGTCCCCAGTGAGAAGCACATGAACAACAGCCCAAATACCCAATGTGATCTCATATTGGGTGACAACCAACCCAATGGGGAGGCCACCCCATATATTTTCTATAGAAACTACATGCATGTGCAAATATCACTTCAAACCTAGTATATTTATTACAAGAGGTAAATCAACAAACTAGCACTAATTTGATGAGAAACCCCTCCTAATCCCTATCTATAAAGGGCCCCAGAAAGTACCCTTTCCCTTGGAATCATTGTCACACATGCTAGCCAAAACTGAGGGAGTGGCCCCCCCTGGGCCCCTGCAGTGGTCAGTCTGCCTGAAACACTTACCTCCCACTGCACTGTGACAACAGTGATGTTCCCACCACCTGGTCAGGACATCAAACATGGCGGATGGTCAGTTGAATGGAGGCTAGTTCTCCTGATTACAGGGTGTTCCTGTGCTATTTAGAATGTACACTTCACGATAGATAGCTACACTATCTATTCAGACCCAGTGGATATTGAGGGAACAATGACAGGGGCCTAGACATACAGTATTGGGTACCATAAACACAATGAGATTCTTTATAAGTTAAAGAGCTTAATACAAGTTCAGAGCACAAAATCCTGTTTTAATACTGTAAGTTGAATTTACCATCCCTCTCTACTGCAGGCAGTAGTTCTACTGCAGGCAGTAAATGAAGGGTAGGTTCCTAATGGTCAAGCCAAATGCATAAGTTACCATGTTCACTCAACCATGACTGGCCAAACAGTCATGGTAGGTTAGTTGCCAATGATCAAGGTACAAACTGGCCATGTTTGATGTCCTGACCATGTGGTGGGAACATCAGTGTTGTCACAGTGCACTGGGTGGATCAGAACAGTGCAGTGCTATTATGAGGGAGGGGGTAGGGGTTGCAGTGGTGGTGAGCCATGCCTACCCACTTGGTTGATACTGTAGTACCTACAGTGACCCCCCCCCCATGTCCCACATACACACACACCTCACACATGCACCTCCTTCCTTAGCAACGGCCTCACAGATGACCATACACAGAAGTGCCCCCTTGTGCAAAGTGAGGGAAGTACACATTGACCAATTCCATATTTGTAGAGATTCACAACTTTTGCTAGAAGCACCACTGTATACACAAATTAATGTAATGTCTATTGAAGGGTTGTTTATGACATTATATTTGCAGTAGCATATTCTGGTTTTCTCATATTATTCAAAACCTCCGGATGTGGTCTTCAATGAACTGAGAAGCATGTCGTTATAAGACCAAAATGTTCCTTAGTGTTTTTTAATATAAGGGGTGTTTTTAAGGCTCCAAATATTCCTGTTTTTGTTGAATAAGGGGTCTTTTTTTATCCCGAAATTTTGAGGATTAGGGGGTAATTCTGAAAACTGAGAACATACAGTATGTCCCCTTTAGGCCAAAGGCTACCCTACCTAGCACAACAGGACCAATCCTAGAAATTTTTATCCAATTTTGAAAAAAACCCACTATTTTTAGCCATTTTTTGGCTGTTTTATTTTGAGAGTCAAGTCGAGGCTCCGCGAGTTGTGGCAATTGTTGGTGAGGAGTGTTGGTATGGGAGTACGAGACTAACCTACACCCGCGGTCATGGCACTGCAGTCACCCAGTTACATCCCTACATACAGGTGTCAACAGTGTGTGATCCACTATAGATCAGTGCCGTGATATGATAGGCTGACCTGCATCACTGATAGCACTAAGGCCACACAACAAGTATAATTCTGTATTGTATTTGTCAGACTAGCATTGACTGGTAGGCTTATCAGGTTAGACATATTGAGGTGGGATAAGATTGTACCAGATAATATCAAAACAGGATCACATAACTTTGAGGGAATTGAAATATTAAAAATCGGCAGTGTATAATTTCTTTAACCTTGAGACACTACCTAATAGTATTCATGTTAAAGGTAACTACCACTATATACCACGAGTCACATTATTAGAGTAGTTTTCCAAGTACCTTTTGGTAAGTAAGATTATTCCAGTAAACAAAATGGAAGAGAAAAAAAACCTATTTGATGTGCCCTCAAGGTTCCCAGTAGTAGGCCAAGGGGGATACTGGTATCAAAACACTGGTATCAAAACTGGTAACAGAAACAATCTCGTTAACAGTAATTTTAAAGATAGACACCTCTCGGACAGAGAAATGTCTGAATGCCCGTGCGAGAAGAACATTTCTTACCCCAATCTTATAAAATCTTAAAATCTTAAAGTCTTAAAAAGGAAGACCATGGCAAATACATAGGTGACGCCACCACACGGTCTATTGTGAGGTGTCCTAGGCTGAGTCCATTTAGATTGGACTAAAATCGGGAAAGCTTCCACGGTGACCATCTCAGATTTCATCCTTAGTCAGTAGGATGATAGCATAATATGTCCTGAGTATCATCTATAAATATAGGCTTTAAATTCTGAACAGTTAACAAATGGCACCCCATGTAAAGGGGGGAGGGGTGTGTGCTCATCAAATGCAGTTCTTAAGGCAGTTTAAGAGCACAGTGGCACATACTTAACCTTGTTGGCATCAGGCATCATCTGTATGTGAATGAGGGATCCGTCAATATCATGATATGTAATATATCAATGTGCATCTGACAGGTTTATCTCAATATAACATGTGTATCATAATTTGATGTGCCACTACCGTATCGTCGCGATAAAGCAACGGTTTCGGAAGACCGCCGTTCTTACGCCGGGGATACAGGGCTCTTGAAAATGTTCCTTAAGCACTAGAATAGGATCTAAAATAAGGGCCTGTCCTGGGATTAAATGCCCGCCAAATTTAAAAGCCCCAACGCTAAATCGTGACGGTATGGTATGTGCCCACCCGGCAAAGAAAGTTTAAGAAGAGTGTTAAAGAATGATATTTATTTTTTTATAACACAGCTGTTTTGTAAAATCGCATGAATTGATGGACACAGTTTGTTGGATGAAATAACAAGAACATTTGACAATAATAAAATGCAACAATTGGTTCATAAAGGTGTTTATAATAGCGTAAGTCATAGAAACAAGGTGGTAGAAGGGGTTGGATCAGAAAATTGTAATCCAGTCAGCTCCTTGCCTGCATTCCCTCCCTTCTATATAATATCAGACTTCACCTGGTTCACGTTTCTGGCAGCCATCTTGCACCCAGAAAGACATGATATATCCCAGATGCACTTATCTTAAAAGGGTTGACAATTAATTGGGGATTTTAAAGGGAATCACCTTATTCAATTCCTGTCTAATTATATACAAATCAAATCGCACGATACCCAATATAATGGGCCCATTCTGAAATTGCTTTATGTTGCAGGTACTGCATCCATTATCATCATGCTGATCCTGTGGCATCCTGAAGGATCTCAATGATGCAGGAGGACAGTACTGACAAGTTACTCACTGACACTATCCATGAGGACAAATGAACATAAAACATATAAAGCATTCTGCTGTTCTTGAATGGTTAACAAGAGGATGACCTGGAGGGCTCTGCACTCATTGCCTGGTAGGGCTCCCTTTTACCCAGCCTCACGACAGGGGCAGGATATAATTTAAAGTAGCGTCCCTCGCAGGCATATCCTCCACGTTGTAGTAATTGTTCTGTTCTGATTCAAAGTCAGCATTTCCATACACCTGTCTAGCCTCAGCCACTCCTCCAGTAGGAGGAAGTCCACTCCCAGTTACTTTACTAGGGATCGGGGTGGCCTGGGTAAGCCTTGGACTCATTGGAGGTTTCTTTGTGCCCGGTTACGGTCTCCCAGGAGCAGGTTCCAGACCTGATTTGGGAGCGATTGCCTTATACCCAGGTTTGAGAGTAGATGGAGGTGGTAAGGGGGAGCTGGGTTTAGCTTCCTCTGACTTCGCACCCCCTGCTGTGTTGGTCATCTGCCCCACCTTAGGGCTGGCGGGGACGGCACTTCCTCTGTAAGAAGACTTCTCATAAATGTTATTTTCAGCTTGTAAGTTGGTCCCCTTTAGACCCCCTGCTATGCTCGTCATCCTCATCCCCTTAGGACTGTCTGGCACATTGCTTCCCTTTTGTGAGGATTTCTCATAAATGTCATTTTCAGCTTGTAAGTTGGTCCCCTTCTTTCCCGCTAAGGCCCCATAGTAATTAGTGTCCTTGTTAGGACTCGCCTTCTGACTTGTACCTCTATCATACATATCATTATCCTCCATCAGGATTGAACCAAACGAGTCATTCGAATCCTCTCTTCTGTACGAATCAACTAAGTCCCCTCTCGTAAAGTCATCAATGTCATCAATGTCTTCATACATTGGCTCTTCTCCGATCCCAGCCCCAGTAGCTACTTGGGCAGATTCATCAATATCATCCTGTGGTGTGCGTACAATCTGTACACCAGTGGATAGAGTGCTGTCAGGGCTATCGTCTGACATCACCGTGTGGAGGGTGATGTCAGTGTAGGCGGGGTTGGACTGCTGGTGGCTGACCGCAGGGTGGTGGTTACCATGGTTACCAGGTATCATGGCGCTGTCCTGGGATGCCTTTTTGGGGTTCTTCCTCCTCACCAGGACGACAAAGATGATCAGCAGGAGGAGCAGGACGCCCAGTATAACTCCAATAACCATACCCACTATAGCACCTGGAAGGTGTACCAAAGTATACATATATATATGATTAAACCACGGAAATAATGAAAATGGTGCTACATAAATGGAGGGAGGTTTCTTTTGAGGAAAATTATTTCCAAGTAATTTAATGAACAATATCCAAAAGCCCTTTGCTCGAAAGTGGTTAGATATTAGTTGCATCAATCAAAATTGCTGTTAACTATTGTATAATGTACTGTTTAATAGGCTCAATGTAAAAAGAAAAGTGTCGCAGACACTAGGATTTTCTCCAATTTTTGGGGGTACAAAAATAAGTATCATTTCGATTTTGAAAAAGAGTATTTACACCTTCTGAAAATCCCCAACTGACCTTAGTGGCCTAAACTATAGTCCGTGGCACCAAGAAAGGGACTGCCAAACTATGTTTGCCCTTTTGCATTTCATGTCATGATCCAATACTTTGGCACTAGTAGTCGCATTATCTTCATGTAAAAAACGTTTTGTAGCCAAGACTCTGTAGTTTAAGGTAATGACAATGTCATGTCTCTCTGGAGAAATGTGGGTAATTGTGAAATTTGTAAATACCCTAGAAACATTTCTGAAATGCTGTATTTTTGTTGACTTTGATTTGCATTAGCACCTATAGAAATTGAAATACACTGTCAGAGATGGAATAAGTCATCAAATAAATGAGGGAACAATTTTCTCTTTACAATGATACCATTTAGAACATTCTGGTTAAAGAAATGCAAATGTGAGCCTTTCCACAAAGTGAGATCGAATTATTCAAAAATTGCTTAAAATCAGCATTTTGGGGAAGTTTTGATGATATTCCCTATACTTCTAGTGTGCAATAAAGAGTGTTTACCGATATTGTCATGAAACTGCACTTTACAAGCAAGTGAATGAACAATATCCCTGATTGTAAACATTTATTCTCATGTGTATGTGTTTAGCTCTTCATCGGGAAATATTTTGTGCCCATTTGAATTGTTACTAGATGTTATTTCATATAGAAAACAAGCCCAATTCAATAGTCCCTTTCTTGGTGCCACGGACTATAGTGTCAGAAACGGCCATTTAGTAAAGATACTAGAACTATCTCTTAATACATTACACCTAGTACCTGGAGAAACAAGTGAACGATTGTGAGTCAATGTGGTGATGTATTCGTGGTGTTTTCAAAACAGAAAAATGGACTGCATCATGTACCTGCACTGAGGCCCCCTTTGGCGGGTGGTGTGGGTGAGGTGGTGGAGTTGTCAGGGGTTGTACTCCCTGTGGGTGGTGTAGTGCTGGAGGTTGTACTGCCATCTGGAGGCAACAACATGTATCATCAATGCATATCACTGAATGAAATCTGTGACTAAAAAGTCCTGATGACTAAGGTTATCATAAGAATCATTATACCATGCATTCTTCTGTGCAAGCACACAAGCTTGCCTAACTCACCAGAGTGCACAGACAAATGTTTAGAGTGTGTCTTAATCAAACCTTAATAAGTCTTAATCTTAAAGTCTTAATGATACCCTCCAAATATAGATGTTGTCATATCTTGATATCATGGGGGCTTCTGCTCCCCAACCAACTTGCCCCAATCCCCTTTTCCTTTTCGTTTTTTCCTTCTTTAGTAATGGTGAGTACTATTAAGACTAAGACTTATAAACCCAGTGCGGTTTATAGGAGTTGTCCAAAGTCTGAGTGTGGCTTATACCAGAGTAAGGCTTATACACATTTACTTATTTACGGTACGGTGAACATATTCGTATTCAGGTGGAGGACTGGACCAGAGGTACAGCCCCTGTAAACACAGATACGTAGACCAGACGTAAAATTACATTGGTTTTAGGGCAGAACTACGTAATTTCACAAGGTTTGCCAACGTCAAAACGTTAAGGTTTAGTTACGTTCAACAGACGTAGGTGTCTGAATTACGTTATTTTACCTCATTTGAACGTAAATAAATGTAGCAAAAGGAGGTAACTGGACATAAATAAACATATTTTAAGTCTCCTAAATGACAAAAGAAATGACATGAGAATAGACTTATATACTTTATTTTAGATTAGATTTGTTTAAGTCGATTATTGCCATGTTTGAATAGCCTGGTACACACAGTATACATCACCAGGTATATATGCTCTGTTTGTGTGTCGTTTTGAAATCAGCTACGAGAGCAGCTTACAGGCATAAAACATTGCAAGAGCTAGGCCAAAGCACTCGGTTTGGGCTGCACTGAGGCCTTATATTTATCTCATTACCACCATTGTGGTGTCCAATCAATAAACTGCCCTAATGCACATACAATATCCAATTTCCTTATCCACTGTCCTTTACATATAAATATGCAATTGTGTGCAGCTTATTTGTATAATGTTGTATTAATAATTCATAAGAATTCACTGCTTGAATGTGGTAGATTTAATAATGTGCTGTACGATTGTTTTCAAACTTTATGATGCTGTCACCTGGTGTTACACTCAGGTACTATGTAGGAACCTTATGGAGATGATGTCATTATGCACAAAGGGTATTACGTACATCTACGTTAAACTACGTAGATTTATTATATGTATTTACATTTGAAGGAGGTAGAAGAACGTAATACACTCAGAAACGTCTGTAGAACGTAACTAAACCTTAACGTTTTGACGTTCATAAACCTTGTGAAAAAACCTAGCTCAGACCTTTGGTTCAGAATAAACCTCGATAAACCTCTCTGCTACGTTGGAATTAGGTAGTGTGTTTACAGGGGCCTGACCCGTATTTCTAGGCAGCCTGTTAATGCAGGCTGCCCAGGCTGGTTTAGCAGGCCGGGAGTCTTTACAGGCAGGGTGTTAGGTCAGGTTGTTCACACTCTCCCAGCACATCAGCCTGGTATAGCAGGCTGGGGCTCAGGCTTTTACACCTTCTCCCAGAATATACAGCTGCTATACCATGCTCTATGTGCCCCAAACCAGACAAAATACAGATTTAAACTTGTAATCACTCAAGAATACACTAATTGCATCTATAAGTTGGTTTATTGATTTATGTACTAAAGGGGGCTTCATTTTTTGCAA
The DNA here is from genome assembly GCA_947462335.1 of Harmothoe impar. Taxonomy (NCBI): domain Eukaryota; kingdom Metazoa; phylum Annelida; class Polychaeta; order Phyllodocida; family Polynoidae; genus Harmothoe; species Harmothoe impar. The sequence continues at coordinate 108,765,394 of OX381705.1, read as the reverse complement.
ATATCATGTAAAACTATACAACCCTGTATACCAGGCTGAGTGACCTGTAATAACGGGCTGGGTGCTTTATACAAGCTGTGCTGTAACTCCAGGCAGTCTTCCACCTGGTATTCACAGGTATACAATTTTGCTGAAAAGGGAGAATTGGCAATTTACTGTGCAACTTACTGTGTTTCTGATCGCATCCTTATTTACTATTTAGTTTGCTTATAATTTATTGAGATAATCTTGATTACTAATCTGATTCTATCTAACTTATGAACATGTTTACAGACATGTATTAACCGTACCTGAGGTAAATGCGGGCGGGGGTGCTGTTGTTGTTAAGGGGGATGTTGTAGTCAGTAAGGTGGGTGTTGTTGTTAGTGAGGGAGCAGTAGAACTGTCTGTAATTTAAGTAGCGTGCAGGGACATAGAATACAGTACACTAGATGGAGAGGAAGAATTATAGTACATGCAGCTGAAATGTACTCATGTGCCATTTCATGGAATAAAGAGATATAGGTGCGTATAGATATCTCCATGTCTTAAACATGTACTTGTGAATAGGAGTTTTCTATCTACTGTAAACGTAGATATTTTCGCGCAGCTACATTTTCGCGCACCTAGCATATAAATACATTTTCGCGCAATCATATTTTCGCGCATATGCAATCAGGTGATCTTTAGCTACATGCCAGTTTTTACGGTTTTTCAATCGGACAAGTATTAAAGGTTTTACAGCTCAAAATTAATGTTCAAATACTTTGCCCCAAAAGCCCAAAAGTGGTGGGGAGGGGGGGTTCCAAAATTGTTCTATTGTGGAAATATATAGCCCTGTATTATCATAATGATAGTCTTTTTAGTATATAAATTGTCAGGATGTGATTTTTCCTGTATATTAGCTTTCGTAATTGAGTCTCTACTGCAGTGCAATATAGAGTGCCAGACATCATTGGAATGCTAATTTTTTGTGCAAAATTTTCGCGCACATCATATTTTCGCGCACATAGGTATGTGCGCGAAATGCGCGAAAATATGTACTGAGCAAAAATTAATACGTTTACAGTATACACCAATTATTGTGATTTAGATTGCATGAGAAAGTGACGAGGCGTCTCCCAGTGGGCACAAAATTCAGTTCAATGTTGAATCAATGTTGAATCAATGTTGAATCAATGTTGACAACTGTTTATCAATGTTGATTCAATGTTCTGTGCCCACTGGGCTGTTACCTCCCAACCCTACATTCCAAAGGACCCAGGTGAGTCCAATTTTGTCGCTCATAGCATGTCACAGGTCACATGTACAAAATACTTTTCATTTTGTTAATTCTGCATTTTGTAAAAAAAAAAAAAAATTCCCAATTCCGGGAAAATTCAACTCATGGTGCCCCATCGTCAGATGGAACCTGAATTTACCCACACTTTAAAAATGGTAAGGGAAAAATCAGCCGTCATTCTGATTGCATCCTTGATTAGTGTTTAGTTTGCTTATATAATGCAACCTCTTGATTGAGATAATCTTGATCACTTATACCATTCTACCTAACTTACAAACATGTTTATAAACATTCTCAACCTTACCTGAAGTTAAGGCGTGTGGGGGCGTTGTTGTTAATGGGGGAGTAGTAGAACTGCCTGTAATTTAACCAGTATGCAGGGATATAATGTATGTGCTAGTATGTAGATAAATAAAAAAATGATCATACATGTATCTTAAACGTATTCACGTGGCATTACAGTAGGAAAATTAGAGGTAGGTCCATATGTTCACACCTTAAACATGCAATCATGAGTAGGTGGTGTAGTGCTGGAGGTAGTACTGCCATCTGGAGGCAACAACGTGGAAGTCAATGCATATCATAAAATGAAATCTAAACTAAAAGTCCTGTTGACTAAAGTTATCATAAAAAGCATTAAACCATGCATTCTTGTGTAGGTATAAGCACACAAGCTTGACAGGCCTAGCTCACCAGAGTGCACGGACACATCTTTAGAATGAGTTTTGATCAAGTCTTAATCTTAATAAGTCTTAATAATACCCACCAAATATAGATGGTGTCATATGTTGGTATCATGGGGGGCTCTGCCCCCCAACCCCCTTTTCCTTTTCGTTTTTTCCTTCTTTAGTAATGGTGAGTACTATTAAGACTAAGACTTATAAACCCAGTGCGGTTTATAGGAGTTGTCCAAAGTCTAAGTGTAGCTTATACCAGAGTAAGGCTTATAAGAATTTACTTATTTACGGTACGGTGAACATATTCGTATTCAGGTGGAGGACTGGACCAGAGGTACAGCCTGACCCGTATTTCTAGGCAGCCTGTTAATGCAGGCTGCCCAGGCTGGTTTAGCAGGCCGGGAGTCTTTACAGGCAGGGTGTTAGGTCAGGTTGCTCACACTCTCCCAGCACATCAGCCTGATATGGCAGGCTGGGGCTCAGGCTTTCACACCTTCTCCCAGAATATACAGCTGCTATACCATGCTCTATATGGCCCAAAATAGACAAAATACAGATTTAAACTTGTAATCACTCAAGAAGCACTAATTGCATCTATAAGTTGGTTTATTGATTTATGTACTAAAGGGGGCTTCATTTTTTGCAAATATCATGTAAAACTATACAACCCTGTATACCAGGCTGAGTGACCTGTAATAACGGGCTGGGTGCTTTATACAAGCTGTGCTGTAACTCCAGGCAGTCTTCCACCTGGTATTCACAGGTATACAATTTTGCTGAAAAGGGAGAATTGGCAATTTACTGTGCAACTTACTCTGTTTCTGATTGCATCCTTATTTACTATTTAGTTTGCTTATAATTTATTGAGATAATCTTGATTACTAATCTGATTCTATCTAACTTATGAACATGTTAATAGACATGTATTAACCGTACCTGAGGTAAATGCGGGGGGGGGGGGTGCTGTTGTTGTTAAGGGGGATGTTGTAGTCGGTAAGGTGGGTGTTGTTGTTAGTGAGGGAGCAGTAGAACTGTCTGTAATTTAAGTAGCGTGCAGGGACATAGAATACAGTACACTAGATGGAGAGGAAGAATTATAGTACATGCAGCTGAAATGTACTCATGTGCCATTTCATGGAATAAAGAGAGATAGGTGCATATAGATATCTCCATGTCTTAAACATGTACTTGTGAATAGGAGTTTTCTATCTATACACTAATTATTGTGATTCAGATTGCATGAGAAAGTGACGAGGCGTCTCCCAGTGGGCACAAAATTCAGTTCAATGTTGAATCAATGTTGAATCAATGTTGAATCAACATTGACAACCGTTTATCAATGTTGATTCAATGTTCTGTGCCCACTGGGCTGTTACCTCCCAACCCTACATTCCAAAGGACCAAGGTGAGTCCAATTTTGTCGCTCATGGCATGTCACAGGTCACATGTACAAAATACTGCACTCTCATTGGCTGCTGAAAAAAGTGGTCTGCATTTCCTAGCATTCTTGTTACTTTTTATTTTGTTAATTCTGCATTTTGTAAAAAAAAAAAAAAAAAATTCCCAATTCCGGGAAAATTCAACTCATGGTGCCCCATCGTCAGATGGAACCTGAATTTACCCACACTTTAAAAATGGTACTGGAAAAATCAGCCATCATTCTGATTGCATCCTTGATTAGTGTTTAGTTTGCTTATATAATGCAACCTCTTGATTGAGATGATCTTGATCACTAATACCATTCTACCTAACTTACAAACGTATTTATAAACATTCTCAACCTTACCTGAAGTTAAGGCGGGTGGGGGCGTTGTTGTTAATGGGGGAGTAGTAGAACTGCCTGTAATTTAACCAGTATGCAGGGATATAATGTATGTGCTAGTATGTAGATAAATAGAAAAATGACCATACATGTATCTTAAACGTATTCACGTGGCATTACAGTAGGAAAATTAGAGGTAGGTCCATATGTTCACACCTTAAACATGTAATCATGAGTAGGAATTCTATCTACAACAATCATAGGAATTCTAGTTACCTCACCCCTGTAATAGCACCAGAAGATACCACGGACTACACGTACAAAAACGATCCCATTCATGCTGAATTAATGCAAGACCTTTTTTTTTTAAAGTGATACTGATAGCAATGATGACGGCTGTGTCTCACGACCTTGAGCCAATGTTGTTGTCTCTGACTGGGTGCCAGCTCTGACCGGGTGCCAGCTCTGACCGGGTGCCAGCTCTGACCGGCCTGAATAAAAATGGGTTATTTACGGCAGATGATGATAAAAGTGGACAACTAATGACTAGTTTAGAGCGTTATAACATCCATTAACCTTTTCAGACAAATTCTATTTACATCTGCCCTAAATAACCCGATTTTATTCAGGCCGGTCAGAGCTGGCACCCGGTCAGAGCTGGCACCCGGTCAGAGACAAAAACATTGGCCCAAGGTCGTGAGACACAGCCTGACACTGAAACTGACCTGGTAGATCCAGGACAACCAGCAGTAAATTATTTGGATTCTCTAAGAAACCAACGAGGAAATAGCAGTGCCTAAAAATTACCAATGTACCAACTGTTTCAAAAACAAAAAAAAATGTCTATCCATATAACACTGTGCAACGACGAAAAAAAAACCGGGGGCAGACCTACCTGACTAGACTAATTTGGGGTCATTGAATCCAAAAATGATGGTAAAAAATGCCTCATAAGTCTCAGTTTCAAGATATTCCAACCATGGTTATTTGTCGGTCTACTACTGAATATATGGTCCGACCAATATACAGCAGGGACAGCATTCATAAAAAATTGTCAATTTTCTTTGCCTGGCAGAGATAACATGACTGAAGCACATTTAGTGGTAACATACCATAAAAAACAGGATTCTACACTGATATGAAGCTAAATTAGTGATATTTTACCAATATTAATTGAAAAAATACCATAAAATATATAGATTTTTTTAAACTACTAAGATGAGGATTGTGACCCGTTCTGACAAGAGGTACCTTCAGGGAAGCTATTATTACTGTTTTTAGCCCCAACCAGTGCCAGAATCCCAAGAAGAGTAATAAATAGACAGAAAATTGCTCGGATAACCCTTTATGCAGAATACAATCATAGATCATTGGTGTTACATCTTTAGGATTAAAATTCTATATCTATAATCGGTTTTTTAGACACAAATGGTACAAAGGCCAGTTTCTGGTTACTATGGTAGCCATTGACACAGTCAAAATATTGGAAATTGGCTCTAGAATATTGGAAATGTCATCAATATCGCAAACCTCAAAACAGGCCTTGCAAATTCCTTTCAGAACCAATTTTCTACTAAAAGGTATTTACCCCCCTTCAAAATCATAGGAATAGGCAAGCTATGTAACAAGGATGTTCATGAATAAAGAAAGTTAAATGTTGCAAGATATTTGCCTTAAGAATCATAGGCTGGTGTCTAATCTGCAAGTCTGTATTATCTACTACCGGTACTGGTATTGTGCTATAACTGCACACATATGTGTCTGATACCACACTTATAAATGCCTACCTGTGGTTAGTTCAGGGGTCGGTGAGGGAGTAGACCAGTGCAAAAACTGGATAGCTCTCCCAAGTGAGAGGACAGACGTTCAGAGCGTTATCTTAATAAGACATCTTAAAGTCTTAATTCAGTGTCTTACCCAGGGCCGCTCTTATCATTAATAATAAATCATTTCAAGCCAGCAACCAGCTCAGAGGAACTCAGGATGTCTCTAATAGAAGAAAAAGAAGAAAAAGAAGAAAAAGAAACGGGGGTTGGGGGGCAGAGCCCCCCATTACATACTAGTCGTAATAGTAATACTTTCAAAATATTATTTATTTTTAATGACATAAGCGGCCTCTACTAAAGTTAAGACTATTCAGACTGTCTTAAAAGTCTTATTAAGATAACGCTCTGAACGTCTGTCCTCTCACTTGGGAGAGCTAACCCGTGCGTGCTAGACCAGTAGTATTGCTTGTATCGGCTCTGAACGTCTGTCCTCTCACTTGGGAGAGCTAACCCGTGCGTGCTAGACCAGTAGTATTGCTTGTATCGGAATGGGACTATGCTAAAGGACTGTTTATTACTGATTGGACTTGCAGCCAATCAGAGGCCTCCATTTGACCGGAAGTGACCGTTGCCATGGTAACGTGACCTAGTTAGGCTCTCAGCCAATCAGAGGCCAGCATTCTAGGTGACCTACTGACCTACTTAGGGACTCTCAGCCAATCAGAGGCCGGCATTCTGGTAACCATGGTAACATGACCTAATTAGCAACCACGTGACTGGTGACCTACTGACCTACTTAGAGACTGTCAACCAATCAGAGGCCAGCATTCTGGTAACTAGGTAACGTGACCTAATTAGCGACCACGTGACTCTTTTGTTTGTAAACAACACCACGTGCCACGTGACATGTCACGTGACGTGTTTGTTTGTAAACAAACATGACCTAATTAGAGGATTAGTGAGAACACGTGACTCTATTTTTTGTTTTGTAAACATAACGATGATGAGCTGATTAGTTTTAAATAACTTATGATGTATGAAAATAAAAACACAACAAAAAGTCATTTTCATTTTCTTTTATTCTCATTTTTTTCACACAAAAAAAAAGTTCAGCAGGAGGAGCAACAACAGCAGCAGCAGCAGCAACAGGAGGAGTCAGCGCCAATTCTCCAGTCGTTGCGCTCAACCGGAGGCTTAAGTGTGACAAATGACAGTTCTTTGTCAACACCAGCAGCACCAACAGCACCAGTAGCAGTAGTAATATCAGCAACAACACCAACAGCAGCAGCAGCAGCAGCAGCAGCATCACCAGCAGCAGTAGCGGTAGCAGCGGCCGCAGAAGCGTGAGCAGCAGCAACAACAGCAGCAGCAGTAGTAGCAACAGCAACAGAGCGCACCCTAACAGCAACATCAGCGGCAGCACCGGCAGCAGCAACAGCCTCAACAGCAGCAGCATCGGCAACAGCGGCAGTAGTAGCAGCATCAGCAGCAGCAGCAGCAGCAGCAGTCACAGCAGCGGCGGCAACAACAATATCATCTCCATCACTAACTCGTTTAGTAAATGCAGAAGTAGCATGACCCGCAGCACTAGCAGTAGCAGCAGCAGCAGCAACAGCAGTAGTTTGACATACGTGCGCCACATCATAAAAACCCATGTCACCGTTAACTGTGAGTGGATAGTCTGTAGTAGTTTGTTTAGCCTTAAGTCGCTTACCACACACATACCTCTTGTTCAACACTCCTCCCCTGTAGTTTTTTGTATACACACTCACTCCCCATGATCCCATAATCCTTTATAGAGCTGATGCGCATTAAACCAATTACACCAATTATCACAGTCGGTGCTCTGTTTGAACCACCCCTCTCATGTCGATGGATGAGAGGTGGAGGGATCCAGGTGAAACTGGGATCTTACCACACACACGCGCACACGTCTCGGGGGAGGGGAGAGGGGTTAGTTACACTCATCACCCCCTGTAGTTTATTGTATACACACTCACACCCATGATCCCATAATCTTTTATACAGCTGATGTGCATTACACCAATTATCACAGTTAGGACACTCCTCTCATGTCGATCAATCAGAGGTGGAGGGATCCAGGTGAAAGTGGGATTGGGGTTTTGTTTCTCTTTCATCATCATACACCAGGTGAAAACGGGATTAGATCGCGCTCTCATTACTCATATAAAAGGCCAACATTTACTTTTCTTTCCACACACACTTTCACCACTACTACTACTACTACAACCACCACCATCATCATCACCACTACCACCACCACCACCACCACCACCACCACGACCGTCGCCGCTACCACCACACCGCCGTCACTTACACTCCAGGAAGAAATCTGAGCTGAGTCCACTCTTTTTTTCTTATTTTTCTTTTTTATTCTATTTTCACTCTTTTTTTTGGAGAGAAAAAATATGGCGCTCGAGAGGACGCGCGGACAAGTCTCCCCTCCTCCTTCTCCTCCTCCTCCTCCTCCTCCTCCTCCTTCTCGACCCCTCGTCTCCCTAGCTATTTTTTTATCTGAAAGTAGTGAACGTCACATACTTCAGAATCACGCTTGTCTTGAAGCGTATGAGATTCTCATGAAAAGCACACGCGCGGGAGGCGTAAGAAGAGCAGAAAAGGAAAACATAGAGAAATGGCCGAGAGCTGTCTTCAAAGAACAGTCTTTAGTCCGGCAATGTTTGATAGCCACCCTCAGCAAACCCACTCGTTGGGCGTTTCATGAAAACAAAGCGCACTCCTCCTCCCCCTACTATAATACTGTGAGAATAAGTGCTATGAAACGATTCGACTACCACATCTGTTATTTGGGGGTGACCGCGGCTCCCACTCGGCATGAAATGTGAACACGATCTCGAAACGTTTCAATGTCGTCATTTGTTATCCTGCGTATTACAGTGTAACCGAATTGAAGAAGAAAGGAACGCATCCGTTAAAAGCATACGCTCAAATTTGTGATTGTCACCACAGCATTCGCACCGCTTATTGCTTCTTAGGTGTGATCACGTCAGAAAAAAAAGGAAAAGAAAGCGGCAAAGCGACAAGCTTTGACTAAATGATCAAAAAAAAAGAAAAAGATTTATCTGCGCCCCCTCCTCCTCTTCCCCCTGCTCCTCCTCCTCCTCTTTTTTTAAAATAAATAATTGTACCCTCGACTACAAGGACCCTTCAGTTGTATCATCAGCGGTCCCTCCGGTTGTGGAAAATCGCGCTTGGTGGATCGATTTCTGAGCGACGTGAAGAATTTGGTCACGCCACCAGTGGAAAAGATCTTTTACCATTACGGCGAGTGGCAACCCCTGTTTGAAAAAATGCAAAATCTAGCTAGTCTAGTGGAGCGCTTGAACCGAAGTCTGAAGGAGAAGCTGTGGCGCTATTTCACACACAAGCGCGCGTATCGCTACCTAGACGTACTGGACGATGTCGTGTCTTCTTACAATCGCACTCACCACAAAACGTTGAAAATGGCGCCCACTGACGTCAGCTTGGAAAATAGCGAAAGGGTTTTCTACAGACACGATGTCCCCACTAAGAAACAAATCAATGAAGTATGGAAAAGGAAAAAAAAAAAAAAAGATGTCCACCGCTGACGTCATTGCTCCAAAACAGAGTGCGGATGTTGAGAACTATAGGCGCCTTTGACAAAGGGTACGAGGAAAACTGGCGCTAGGAAGTGATGAACGTTGCTAAAATGTTGGGAAGCAGAGCATTCGAGACGACAGCGGTGAGGAGATAAAGGGTGTGTTCTACCCCGAGGGGGTTCAGAAGGTCTACAAGACTCGTTACGACAACACTTACCTAATAGACGAGGTGTTGCGTCGCAAGACCGTGGACGGCAAAGAGCTAGCTTTCGTACGTTGGCTGGGTAACGACGACAAGTGCAACGAGTGGATTCCTGTAAAAATAATCACGTAGAAAAATGAACATCACCCTACCTAGCAACAGCTCTATGGAGTATTACCCTGACAACAGCTTGACGTCTTTCCGAACTCACTTCGACTCGCTGCTCCTTCTGACCAAACCGTACGAAGCGGCTCTGAGTGAGATCATCCTCCCCACAGAATGGAGCAACGTACAAGACGACGATATGATCATGGTTGTTCCTCTGGCTGAGGCGAAAAGAGTTTTGGATAACAAGAAACTCGGCAAGAGACAACCCCCCGAGGTGGACTGGGCCAAAGTGAATGACCTGATCGGTCTGAAGAGGTTGCTCTTGAGCGCTAACCCGCTAAATGAGACAGAAGCGCGTTATGTCATGCAAAAGACGTCAGACACGGCGCAAGAGCAGCGAGTGAAAGGGGGAAGAAAAAAGTTCAAAAGAGATGTCGACTTGAAACAGACGAATGCCGTATACAAGCAGTTCCTGTCCGCGACCTGCAAGAAGGAGGAAATGAGCACCCAGGCAAAAAGTATGGTTGAACGGATGGAGAAAAAAATGAATGTGCGCTCCTTTCTGCCGAACATGTTCCCGTTACCCCCTATTTTCACCGGAAACAACGCCCACTTCATCCAGCGCTTGAATAAGGTCATGACAGATAGACTAGTGGGTGATAGCTTCCTGCTCGTCGAGAGGTCCATCTTCTCGTACGACGGGATGATGAGACGCGTCACCATCCACCCGCCGAGACACACTTGCGTCCTCCTCACCGAGCATCTGGCGGACATTCTAGGCTTTGGGGAGAAGACTCATTTCGATGCGACGACCACCGGCGTCTACATGATGGACCCCTTCGGAGACGTGTACTCTGTGTACATGTACACCGACATCATCGAGGAGAAACGTGTGGGTGACATGCAAGTGCCTCTGTTACGCTGCGTCACGGTGGACAGGAGTGGAAAGAGTCGAGGTGGGATGGCAGCTATCAGTTTTCCGCATTTGGATTATTTCCCCTTGAAATCCAAGAGGTTGGACGAGGTCGGCGTCTACTTAAGAGACAGATCCTGACGTCCCATACCATTCAGTAGAGGCGAGGTGACCGTGACACTTCATCTGAGACCCGTTGAGCATTAAAAAAATGATATGTCAACGCGTTCCGTACTTTCCACCAAAGCGCACCACCGGCCAAGGGTACAGCGATTACTACAACGCGCAGCTGGGCAACGGCATCAATGTGTACAGCGGGCGCTCTTTCCAGAGCGGTCACAGTTTCGGTGGTGCTCTATTAGGGCTGATGCGCTACCCCTCTGTTGAAGAAGGTAGGTAAAACTCTCTTACGCGCCTGTGTGGGTGTGGCTAAAGATGTGATGGAGGGGCGGACTTTGAAGAACAGCGTGAAAGAGCGAGGAGTAGGCGCTCTCAAGAGGTTGGCGAGTACGGCGTTCTCTGGAGGAAAAACAAATACTACCACACCCAAGAAGAAGAAAACGGGGACCGCCAAGCGACGCCGGCGCTCTCCTCAGACGGGTGGTGGCTCTTGCAAGAGGCGCAGAGGAGACATCTTTGACCGGTAGACAGGCGGACGACCTATAAATAAAAAGACCTAGAGGACGTCGGCGTCAGTCCATCATCAGCGTGAAGAGAGAGCACAATGGCTTACGTACACGAAAGCAGTAACGAGTGCGCACCCTCTGAGCTCGACCTGCACGCCGTAGCGCCGACTCAGACGACTATTCTAAAGTCGTCTTTTGTCGGGATAGAAACAAAAAGCTCTTTAGAGGATGGGGTAACATCAATTTCACCAACAACAAGTCGCAAGAGTACACGGACCTCAACGAGAATCACCTTCATCTAGAATGCGAGGTGCAGAAAGTGAACGGCGAGGCACTAGAGGCTACCGACAAAGTGGCTCCGGTGAACAACTTGGCTCACTCGCTCTTCAAAGACGTCCAAGCCTCCATCGGTGGTTTCAAAGTGTCTGGTAACACCGAGACCTACCCTTACCGGGCTTACCTGGAAGGGTTACTCAACTACAACAAAGACGTGAAGGACGGTATCATGAGCATTCAGGTCTGGCATCAAGATACACCCGGTCACTTTCACTGATGAGAATGCCGGGTACACTGCGCGCAGAAAGCTAATCTCCAACGGTCGCTTTTCGCTGATGGCGCGACTCCACTTTGACCTAGCTCACTAACCGAAGTTGATCGTTGGAGAGACGGAAATCAATCTCACTCTCAAACAGGCGGCCCCCTCTTTCTATCTCATGTGCGCCGCTGACGCAGGCTTCAAATTCAAGATCTAGTGCGGCGAGTGCTGGTAGCGGATTCTGTGGCGGAAACGCACAAAAGAGCTTTCATAGAACACGGACCCTTCAACTACCCGGTCAACAGAGTGGAGGTGACGACGTACGCCATCCCTGGAGGTAACAGAGATCACACCTACACGCACTCCAACACAGGCCAGCTACCCAAGTCGATGATGATTTGCTGCCTGGACCACGGCACCTTCAACGGTAATTACCTGAAGAACCCGTGCGAGATGCAACATTACGACATCAGCTCGCTTCAAGTGATAGTGAACGATCAGAAGGTGCCGAGCGACGCCTACGTCCCAGACTTTACGAAAAAGACGGCCGTGAGAGAGTACCTGGCACTACACACGGAAACGGGGATGTATGAGGGCGCGCGCTCCTGTGGTATTTCATACGACGATTCATACAGCCTGTTCCCCCTAAATCTAACCCCAGACAGGTCGCACGAAGGGTGTCGCGTCAACCTTATAAGGCCGGGTAAGCTGAGGGTGGAGGTCAGTTTCCGTGCGGCGCTAGCAAAGACCACAACGGTGCTACTCTACTTGGTGTACGACAACGTCATCGAGCTGATCCGAGATCGCCATCCCATTACCGACTACCACATGAACTGAAGACGCTGTGACGGTGGTAGCGTATGAATACACTTGAAATAAGTAGAGTGTTGAAGGAAAACGTTCACACAAAACATCGTTTCCTAGGTGTTTTCTCTTGTGACACTATTCTGAAGCACCCTATCAAGGACACTTGTTTCGTGAGCAACACAGATCCTCAACATTTACCAGGTCAGCATTGGGTGGCGTTTTACGTGTCGAGGACTGGTGAAGTGTACTACTTTGATTCCTTTGGCTTACCGCCGCTGAGTGGGGAGTTCTTGTCTTTCCTGAACCGCTCTGCTCCATTCAAGTGGCAAAGAAACCCTGTTCAACTCCAAGACACCTCTGCTGACACCTGTGGACCTCATTGCGTTCATTTTCTAATTGAAGCATGTCGAACAAGAAACCCGAAGAAATGCGTCATGCAAATTAGCAAAAATCCAAAGCTGAGCGACCGGACAGTGAGTCAGAGGCTCGCGATGCTGATGTTGTGACAGAAGCGGGGTGCTGCGATGGCGGTCGTTTCATGCAAGCGAAGGTTCTCTGCCTTGCCGAAATGGTGTTGGATTTATCCAAAGTGGTGCAATGTATGTTGGAGAACAAGGGTGGTGGGTGTGTGAGAGGCAAGGCGCGGCTTTGCGGTCTGTTGGGTTGCAAATCGAAGAACAAGAAAAAAAGACATAAACTTGTGTGTGAAAAAAGTTTTTTGATTTGAAATGCGAATAAAAGAAATGAAAATGAGTTATTTTGTTGTGTTTTTATTTTCATACATAAGTTATTTTAAAACTAATCAGCTCATCGTCGACATGTTTAAAAAACAAAAAATAGAGTCACGTGCTCTGACTAATCCCCTAATTAGGTCACGTTTGTTTACAAACAAACACGTCACGTGACATGTCACGTGGCACGTGGTGTTGTTTACAAACAAAAGAGTCACGTGGTCGCTAATTAGGTCAAGTTACCATGGTTACCAGAATGCTGGCCTCTGATTGGCTGAGAGTCGCTAAGTAGGTCAGTAGGTCACCTAGAATGCTTGCCTCTGATTGGCTGAGAGCCTAACTAGGTCACGTTACCATGGCAACGGTCACTTCCGGTCAAATGGAGGCCTCTGATTGGCTGAGAGTCCTAACTAGGTCACGTTACCATGGCAACGGTCACTTCCGGTCAAATGGAGGCCTCTGATTGGCTGCAAGTCCAATGAGTAATAAACAATACTTAAGCATAGTAGATAGGATGGATTAGTATGCATGTATCTTAATTAAAAAATACAGGAATGACTGTCAATTCTCACAGTCGATGCTGATGCATACAGCATAGTGTTGGCAGTTGTCTTGAAAGATAATGTCTTACTTAATTAGGTTTCAGTTGGTTGGGTAGGGAGACACAGTGGGTATACTTGGCAGAATTGATACCGCATGTAACTATTGTCTGCTGATTATTACAAAATGATGCACAATAGCACAGGTTATCTGATTGACGTATGATAATCTTTTATGAGTAAACTTACTTGTTGAGTAGTTTATTAATTTGCCAATAACCAATCAGATTGTTACCATGTTCAATTATTGCATTTTTAAGTAATCACATCAGTAGACATTTGATGCTTTGATAAATTACCTATCAAACAGTCAAAGTTAATTATCACGTAATTTGAGAATCCACAGTCTATATGCTTCCGCTGAGCTCTCAACTGATCAGGACACTCTTGTTTCCCATTACACTGTCTCATGATATTCTGTATGTCTTCATCAGTATCATTCATGGCAGATAAACATCCGTCTCCATAAGGAAAGCACTGTCCTGACCTGCTTAAACCATAGCTGCCCCCTACTAGTGAGATCACAGCAGGGTAGGTGCACTCCAGCTTTGGTGGTTTAGCATATAGACCAGAGTAGTAGTCCCCATAGCATTGTGTGATTGTTATGCTACTGCATTCTCCTGCAATAAAAACTATACTTTAGCAAGTAAAAATACATGTCAGAATGTATCTACAGTGACAAACCTTAGAGCCTGTAAAGACCTGAGTTAAAATCATAGACATGATGCACAGTGACCTCAGATCAAATGAAGTTACCATTCCTTTCTTGTTACATTTTGTTTAGTTTAATAATTAAGTTATAGTTCCTTTCATAATGAAGGCCCTATCCTTCTGACATAATCAAGGATGTGGTGATCTTAAAATAGCTATCGAGTCACTCAAGTTGACCTCAACACATACTGACATATGATCATACTATAAATATTGTAGCACTGTGATGTGCATTGGATCAACAAATTAGGTATGTTGACCTAGTGCAATAGAAAATAACCCTAGATATTACGACTGATGACAAGAATGCGGTGGAAGGGGAGGCAAGAAAATGGTGGCACCCATTTGAGACTGTGACCGAAAAAGATTTATATATACACCTGGTTTATGCATAATGACTGTGTAAAAAAAACGACCCCATATAAATATAATATTTTTGGAGTCTTCGGAGACAGCGTACCAGAAGAATCAATTCTCTAAGGTAGTGTTGGTGCCATGATACGAGTATTTACAACTACAATATACTGAATCTGGGACCTGCTGCACTGAAAAAGTAAACTCGTCCCCAGACTTGTCTTAGTGACTGTCATAAAATAAACGAGTCAAAAGTTGTCTAACATATCAGTTTACCATCCCACAAATAGAATCTGGAGCTGGCAAATGTCGGGTTTTGGGCTGGCACATACCAAGTGGGTCTTCTATCTCCAGCTAGAAGACCCACTTCCTTGTCACTTAGACAAGTTTTTGACTCGTTTATTTTATGACCGTCACTTTGAAGAGTCTGGAGACAAGTTGATTTTTTGAGTGTGGTGAGGCCGACAAAGGGCTTCCCTAATGAGCTCACAGCTGGGCTGGATACCCAATGTCTTTGGGAAATTAGCCGGGCAATAAAAAGTGGGGTGGGGCTGGTGCTATCTTCAACGGTGTCCACTGTGAGCTGTAACACTAGTGGCCATGTCGCATGTCAATGTTGCTTAATTATGCCCATGTCCCATGTCGATTTTAGGAATTGCCTGTCACTATGTTTTTTGAGCCTCATGCTGCATGCCACTAGGCCTCATGTCGATTGCCGATCATAAGAAATAGCCATGTCGAATTTGGTGGTCCACACCCGTTATATGGTGGGAAGAGCAAGGCACGATCACATCTATGAAAAGTTCCTCTATTAAATTCGCATTTACATGCAGAGTTGGACTGTATTGTTATGTATACTGGGTCTTGAGAGGCTTATTACCTGGGATGTGATAGGGGCCTATTATCTATAAGAGCTGAATACGGTCTAAATGTATAGCTTTGTCTCATACTATACTATCATAGTCCTGTAGGTTCCCACATGAGTAACAGTGAGTGGGGGAATTTCCTACATTAAATTGATGCTGTTTACAATGACTATCAATAAGTCATGCCAAATAGTCCCGATCCTGACTGATAAGTGATTGCATACATCATTATCAGGCATTTCAATCCTCAGGAGGGTAATCAATATTAATTACCTGCAGTGCAGTTTAAGAATACATAGTCTATACATGTACTTAGACTCATGAGTAATGTATCTGTCTTGGACATTATTGGTAAGCTCAATACTTCCTGATTTCTCACAGTGATTGCAAACACACCTAGTGATCTGCAACATACAGTTTGAAAAGATTGTGACATGGGACATGACCAATTCTCTAAAAAGATATCGGACATGGGTAGGATAAGTGACAAAGACATGGAACATAGCAATTCTGTAAATTCGACAAGGGACATCGGGACCACCTCCGCTCCCTTCCATACCCTCTCTATTAGAAAGGATGACATTTCCCTTAATTGTGCTACTTGATTAAAACATTTTTGAGGGATATTCCAGAAGTAGAATATGGTACTTACCCATAAACAGGAGCAGCACTGGCAGCATGGGTAACGTGCCTCTGGTGACCTCCATGTTTATAATGATGAGTTTGACTCCTATATCACACTAATATCCACCGTCTTCTCCATGATGTCATGATTTCCTCCATTCCCTGAAGTCTCACAACAACAAATCAACAAGTTTCACATCCTGCATATTACATACATGTCCATATCTATAAATAATCCACAGAGAACAGTTCTGGTGCTGTGTCCTTTTACTGAGTCTTGTATTACACCATAGTCATCTCCCTGGGCCCCGTGTGTAGTCTCACAGACAGTGACTAGTGGTGTATCAGGTAGATGGGTGTCCTTACAGGTGTGTGGCGACGGTCAAGGACCCATCCTCCCTTCCTGGTCCTACACTTATCTCTACCTAGACCTCCCCATGTAGGTCTGTATTGATGTATAGTGAGCTGTGGATCTCCTGCACTCAGGAGGCAAAACATAGATACATCTGCGTTACCAAAAGAAACACCACTTTTTCCCTGAGCATCTTCTTGAATTAGGCCAAATTTTAAAAAAAAGTGTTGTTTCCGGTAACCCGACCGGGTCTAGCAAAACAGGTCCGGGTCCCCCTCTTTTTTTGTTGTCTTTCTTTTTGCCACTTTCTGTGTTTTTTACGGTTTGTAAATCGGAAAATTATTAAGGATTTTACAGCAAAAACCTTAAATCCAGGCCTAAAATGAGAAAAGCAACCCAAAAAAATCCGACTAGCCAGGCCTGTTTTGTCCGGCCATGTTACCGGAAACCAGGTGTCTTCCGTGTATGATCCCTCTCTCTGTGCTGATATGATAGGCCGACCTGCGTCACTGATAACACCTGGGCCCCAGAGCTACACGACACAATTCTCCTATTTAAACATTATTGTATTTTCTGACTGGGGGTTGGCTGCTATCAGCTTAGACATACAGAGGTGAGATAAGATCATCATGCCAGATGATATCAAGACTGTGTAGTAGGATCTAGACGATCACATAACTTTGAGAAAATTAGTTTATTATTTCTTACCAGCGTTATGATTATTCATATCAAAGGTAACTAATATACAATCAAGAGCCACATTAGTGGAGTCGTTTCTTAAGTGCCTATTGGTTTCTAAGTAAGATTATACATGTATAGTATATTTCATTCTGCTTTCGCGCTATTTTGTAGATTCCTAATTTATGAAAAGAAAACATCTACTTCATGTGCCCTCAAGGTTCCCAGCAGTAGGTTAAGGGGGGCGCTGGTATCAAATATAAACTTTCCTTTTTATTTTTTATTTTTTTTCTCAAGGTAAGGGTGTAGATAACAATAACCATGATACTTCCGGCATGAGTACGATCTCGCCAATAGTAATTTTAAAGTTAGACACGTCACGGACAGAGACATGTCTTAATGCTCGTGTAAGAACCCTCCCTCCCCCCTCCCCTTATATTGTTAATAAAGTATAATAAAGGAGTGTGCCTGCTGAGCAAGCCATCGTTATAGCCTGGGCCCCACCAGGGTGACAGCGGTACCTGCGAACCATGGCGATCTTTTGTTTTGCTTATTTCGATTCATTCCGCCTCATGTCGCCTCATTTTTTGGCAAATTGGCCCCAAATATCTACATAGCAACAGGGGGACAATCAGGGCGACACTGCCGCGAAATGGTGCGAAATGATGCAAAATTTACAAAACAAAACATTAAAAAAGATCGGCAGGGTTCGCAGGTACCCCTGTCGCCCTAGTGGCCCTAGTGGAGCACAGATCTAAAGCGCTTATTACGTCGAATACGGTAGTCGTGTGAGAATCATGTTATAAGTGCACGGTAGCAGGGGGATAGCATTTCTGCGTTAACCCTTTAAAAGTTTTAGGACATATGTCGCTAAAAGATGACCTTTGTATGAATATGCCTTTCTATGCCAGGTGCACGGTAATGTATCTGCAGAATGCACCACTGTACTGCATCATGACAGCCCATGCAGCCTGTGTTTTTTATCCCTCTAAGGACGGCATAATACCTTTATGCACCATGCCATTGGTCGTCATGATGCATGAATGCAACCCCGGGATGCAACCCTGGCTAGTAACTCCCATTGGTGCATCACACTGATCCTTTGGAAGTATATCAATCCCATAGGGTCGCCATGATACATGATGCGAGTTACTCTGCAGGGCTACATTCATGCATCACGACGACCAGGGCATGATGCATTAAGGTGTCATGCTGTCCTTAAATGTTTAAAACGGTATGGCCCGCTGCCGCGCCTGTTTGCGGCCGTGCGGCCTTCGTCCACATGCGGAACTGACGTGAAATAGGAGCGATACCGTTTTATCACGGAATATGACTTGTTCATGCCTTTTGTTGATATTATCCCTTACCTTGTGGGTAAACTACAGAGCAAGTGACTTGGTGAAAAAAATGAATAATATTTTTTGGAAAAATACTATTTTTGTTCTCACTGCAACCTGGACTCTTGAATGTAGAGTTTGGTGTTGGGTGATCATGCCTTTTGGGCTATGGTGTATACATGGTGTATAGACGTATTGTGTGATAGCTCAGGAGCGCTACCTGGTGTCTTTCAGGTCCATAAACCCTAAACGACCGGATTCTGCATCAAAGGTTTAAGAGTAACTCCCCGGTACCATGTTGCCGAGGGGATCAAGCAGGCCCATAACTAGCCGTTGTGGCCTTCGTCGCAAGGTGTCTCATTTCTGAATACCGTGGAACGTGATCCCATTATTTCAATGGTGGAACTGGATTTTTCTAATGTAGGGGTTTACTACGGTAATCATTTACATCCAGGTGACCGAGGAGGGTTAAGTTCGGGTTGTTCCCGCCTGGCGTTAGTGTGGGCGGTATCCCAGAGGGGGCGACTGTCCTCTCTCGGGTACTGCGCACCACGTTTCAGGCGGGAGCCAACCGACACGTGACCATGTCAATTTCACATCCAAAGGGGGTATATAAACCTCCCCTCCTCGTATAGTCGCCAGTCAGTGCAGGCCCGGCTGACTCCCAGCATTACCCTACCCCAATCACTAGATTGAACCAGGACTGCTTCGTCTTACCCTTCGGGTTAAGACTAGATTCAATTGTAATAGGGATACGTTGAATAAAACACGCTTTCTACTTCGCACTTGGAAACTGACATTCTTGTTCTCTTTCTGAGATTCCGAACCACTACACTGGTGCCGTGACCAGGATCAGTTTTCGAGTAGCAGTCAGGTGAACCTGGCCGGAGTAGGGAAGTATGGGGACGGTAACGTCCCGGAGGGGAACAAACCAGTTGTTGCGACCAGCTTCGAGGGTTTCATGCGTGAAACCGAAGGAGCTCTAAATCCAGGAACAACCTTGGAAGAAGGAGAACTGGAGTCCACCAGGGTGGACCAGATGGATCCGGAGGAGGCGAGGGGGTTCACACCGAACTTCATTGCCACTCAGGGTCAAATCATGTTGAACACTGGGCGTTCTTTGTTCAACACGACTGACTCCGTTTTCTTTCCCGGATGAAAGAAAAGAGGGAACCAGAAAGGCTCATTTCTGGACCCGACGGTATTAGAAATACCGCTAACACCCCTTCGGGTCGTACCCGAAGGAGGTCCCATCGTCGGGACCAGACCTGATCTTAATCAGGACGACACTTTGGACCGGGACAACGATTACCGGAACAAGGAAGAAATGAACAAGCAGTACGATGCTCTGCACGACGAATTGGTTTCGTTGATCTCTGAAAGGGATAGGTACATCCTAGAAAATAGGCAGGTCCATCAGGATATAGAATGGAGAACAGATCAGTTGACCCGTGACAACCAACTGATCCAAGACCAGATGGAGAAAAATCAGGAAACCCTGAGAGAGGAAAAGAAAAGATTATCCGAGTTAGGTCAAGCTAACCGGAAGTCTTATGCCTGTCAACAACAGTATCAGGCGGACCTAGAAAGATACTCTAGGGAATGGCACGTCGCCAAGGACGCTCGCAACCAGCAGGTCGAGGACAATGAGGCAGTAAGAACTGCTATCATAGAAGCAAACGAAGAGTCAGATCAGAAGAAGCTCGAGAGCATGCAGGCGGTATCTATACTGGAAGCTAGACGGGTAGAGTTGGAACTCTACCTAGGTAACCAGAAGGTACCTGACCCAGAGGTGACCCTCACCCCTGGGGAAGGAGTGGAGAACCCTCCACTCCAAGGAGTTCTAAAAACCAACACCCGATACCCTTCCGGAGGACAGGTAGAGAAAGATGTCTACTATACATCTGCTCCCCCTGCTCCGACGGGACCTTCGGTAACCATCGATCCGACGGCATACTCCGCAGGAAGTACGTTGGGAGTCGATAGTTATGACACCTTGAACCCCTTCGCTGGGGATAGTCCATCTCAGTATGGAGTTGTTCCACCCCCTTCGGGTACGAACAAGAACACCACCACCCATGAGGATCAACAAGGGGGGTGGTATGGTTATGATAATTGGGGTGACCTGATTTTTCATCATAACCAGAAGGCAGAGAAAAGAGAAGGGAGAACTCCGGGAAATCAAACCCGGGGGCATGCAACCCGAGGCAAGAGAGCCGGGGAAGGACCTTCTGCTGGATGGTCTAGGGATCAGAACCAACAGTACCCCCGTACTGATAGTCCTGATAGACCTACAACTGGTCAGGGAAGTCGGCCTAGGCCCCAACACCATGACCAGACAACAGCCGGGAGTGATCCTACCTATCCGGGTACCACCTCTCGCCCTCGACCCACCCGGTTTGCCGGGTGCGAACCAGTCTCTCCAGTCCGACCATTGACCCGAAGAACCTCAATGGCTCCCGGACTGAGACAGGTTTATGATACTGATCCTTGTATCAAGAGCCTTGGCTTGGATAGCTATAGCCGGGGACAAGATGCCACTGAAATAATGGACTGGAGCCGGAATCTATCAGATCAGCTGATAGAGGGGGCCACCAGAGGTGCCCGACGCACCGCCAGGATCACCAAACCCTACAAAGGGAAAGGACCCTGGAAAGATGAATACCAAATATTTGTGGATGACTGCAAATACAATGGGTGGTCTAAAGAAGACTCATTAGGAGCCTTCGTAATCTGGCTAAATGATGGGCCAGGTAAATCAGCAGTCTCCCAATGGAGAAGTACATATGGCCCTTCGGGTACATATGATCAGCTCGAAAGTACTGCTGTATATATCTTTGGGAACCTGGTGACCGTGGATCACTGGTTGGTCTTCAAGGGACGAACCCAGAAGCCAAAGGAGTCCCCAAAGATATATGGTCTAGAGCTTCAACGGATCCTGCATCAGGCAAGACCCGAATGGGCTAGAGACGCCGATTACTATATCGAGACTCTCTTTGTCCGGTTTATTAGCGGACTGAGTGACCCTGATCATCAGGAACTAACCAGAAAAGCTTGGAAAAGCTATTCCTCCCTAGCCGATCTATTTTTAGCCATAGATGGTTATGAGAAGAAGAAAATTCTTCTTGCCGGATTGGTGCCCAACCAATCCCGAATGTCAGCGGTAGTTGACTATAGCAGCAGCGGGGGATCCTCGGGTGAGGATTCCGAAGGAGAAGATACCATTGGGGCTGTAGCCTTCAGTGGGAAGCGCCGGGACAAAAAGTCCGGTGATAACAAAAGGCGGAAACCTTTTGACAAATCATCCTCTAGCAAAAAGCCAGAGAAACAGTGTAGCAAGTGTCGCACAGACGGTGAAACTTCCACCGGGAACCACATGTGATGTGTTAATCAGCGCTTCCTCTGAACTCCGAGGAAGGGCCGGGGTCATGGAACCCGACGTAGCTTATCTTCAATCCCTCGGGTTGGAATCTGCTGATACGTTGGTGGGAAATGCCCAATGGACTCTTGTCCCCATTTCCAATCCTGGTGTTCATATGGTATATCTCCAGAAAGGCGCTAAAGTAGGCAGTGTGGTACTCGCGGAGGCGGTCACCAGCAGCCTTCTGGGGTTGCCATCCGAAGAGCCGCCGGGTACGGTCGTCATTGAAGAGGAATTAGAGAAGCTAATTCTGGATGCTTCAGAATTAGATCCGAAGGAGCAGAAGGACCTTCGGGTAATGTTAAAACGTTGCCGAAGGGCCTTCGCGTTCCCAGGAAAACCCTTAGGACGAACTGATAAAGTCCTACACGGAATTGACGTGGGGGAAAGTTCCCCCTTTAAAATTCCTTACTGTCGGCTACCTCTGAAGAAAAAGGAGGTAGCAGAAACTGAGATCAATAAGATGATTAGGGATCATGTTATTGTACCCAGTTCCAGCCCCTGGAGCAGTCCAGTCTGTATGGTCACAAAAAAAGATGGGACCATACGGTTCTGTATTGACTACAGGAAACTGAATGGGATGACGAAGAAGAATTCATATCCTCTGCCGAGGATTGATGAAACCATCGACTCACTAGGAGGGAATGAATGGTACTGTACCATAGACTTACAGTCTGGGTACTGGCAGGTCGGGATGAAACCTGCCGACATGGAGAAGACGGCCTTCTCTAGCCATGTAGGATTGTTCCAGTACAACGTCATGCCCTTCGGGTTGTGCAATGCGCCAGCCACCTTCGAAGCCATGATGGAGACATTACTGAGCGATTTACTATGGAAGAAATGTCTAGTTTACCTAGATGACGTCATTATCTTCGGAAAGACATTCCAAGGTTGTCTAGACAACCTGGAAGAAGTCCTCCAGAGAATAATGAGTAATGGGTTGAAATTAAAACCTAAGAAATGTCAGTTGTTTAAGAAAGATATTAATTATCTGGGGAGAATCATTTCCACACAGGGTGTGAAAGCGGACCCGGAGAAGATCCGAAGTGTGACGGAGTGGGAAAAACCCAGGTGTCCCAAGGATGTCCGTTCATTCCTTGGGTTCTGCTCGTATTATCGAGATTTCTTACCAGGCTATGCCCAGGTGAGCTATCCTATCCAGTCACTGTCTCATTGGACACCTGGTAGGCGTAAGGAAGTTTTTCCATGGGGAAAAGAACCCCTCCGGTATGAGGAGGGATTTGATGTATTATTGTCACGGTCATATGACCAGTGGTCACTTTGGGAAGAAACGTTCACTAGAACGTCTGTCCCGAAGGTACTACTGGCCAGGAATGAGCACTGACTTATTACGTTGGATCGCCACTTGTCCCGATTGCTGCAAAAATAAACCCGGCCCTGGGATGGGCAAAATGCCCTTGTCCGAGGAACTGTTCGGAGTTAGGTTTGCGAGAATAGCAATCGACATCATCAGTGGTTTTAAAACAACCCCTGATGGTAACACGTGTATGATGGTAGTACACGAGGAAGTTCCCCTTACCCGATCACAAAGCCGCGACCTGTGCGAAGGCCTTTGTGAAAGGTTGGGTATTACACCTAGGAGTGCCTCTGATGATGCACAGTGACCAAGGCCGGGAATTTGAGTCGGATCTATGGCAGGAAATGTGCCATAGGTTAGCCATCTGTAAGACCCGAACCAATCCCTACCGACCCCAGAGTGATGGGATGGTGGAAAGGTTCAACAGAACGCTAATTCAGGTTCTGAAACCCTTGGTGAATGAAAGTATGACGGATTGGGATGAACAATGTGAATATGTATGCCATGCATACAACAGCACTGTTCATAAAAGCACCAATTGCACCCCAAACTTACTAGTGTTTGGGGAGGACATGATCATGCCAGCCAATCTTGTTTTTGGGGTGGTCGGGTTGAATCCCGACGCACCATGTCACGTGATGTTTGTGGAATCACTAAGAGACCAGTTTAAATTCGCATACGAACTTGTTAGAACTGAGTTACAAAAGAACGCGAAATGGCAGAAGACTGGTTATGACCATGGACTAAAAGTCTGTCGGTTCAAGGTAGGGGATCAAGTAGTGAGACTACACGAACCTCTATCCAATTTAAAATTGGCAAGCAACTGGGATGGTCCATTTGTGGTGACTAGAGTAGTAAGTGACTGTACTGTCATGATTAGATCCTTAATTGGGCGGATCTATAAATCCAACGTGGCTCGGCTCCGTCCCTGGAAGGGGAGGGATCTGACCACAGAAACGTATGGGTTAGGAGTAGATGAATTACTCCGGGAAGTCAAGAACAGGAAAATGGATCAAATAACCCCGAAACGTGGCCGAGGAAGGCCTAGGAAGTTGGGGGTCCGTGATCCGAAGGTGCAGAAGAAGGAAAAAGTCTCGCTAGCTGTAAGCAAACCTAGGCGGAAGAGAAAGGGGACGGCTAACCCTGCCTCTGAAAAGGCGCCTTCGGGAGCTAGGTCAAAGAAAATACCCATGGGAGGTACCCGACGCAGTCCCTGCCTGATAGAAAGGGCTTCGGTAACCTAAGCTGGTACACAACGAGTGTATTGTCCCGTACTATGTTAGGAGAAGGAGGGAAGAAATTCCTGGCGGGAAAGATTATAAATTTATTTCCTCTTTTTCCGGGAAAATGTTTTGTGTTGTCATCTGTTAAATGTTGGAATATACACGAGTGACCGGGTATGGAGCGTGTAAACCCCCCAGCAGGGTACCAGTGGGTGGTGAGCGGATAATCTGGTGGGTTTGCGGGCATGCTTCCCATAAAAACCTCACTAATACTCCAGCAGAGCTGTTGGTTGCGAAAGGTTCGGCTACTACCCGAAGCACCTGTTTATAATACGAGCACCGACGCCCTGCGGGCGCGGGAAAAGAACTGGGTCAATGAGTGACCTAGTTAGGGCAGTCTCGCGGAGGGCCCGAGACGCGCGTGGATGCGCGTGACCTCTGCGCAAAGGGGTCATTTTGGTTCATTAGATTTCGAATCTTCGCCGGCACGGTGTGCTGGCCAACGAGGAGGATCTAATAGGAACCGGATTCACGCGTCAAAAGTAGGTGAATAAGTTTCAAAAAGGAGAACAGGTCCTCCACAAAGACCTGTAGAATTCGATAGGACTCTTATTTAGTAGAAATAAGAGCGCCCAACCCAGCATGGCCTCACGGCAGCTCGAGTTGGGCGGAGGGGACCGGCCACACAACATGGCCGAGCTGCCCCACGAAGACAGTGCTGGTGCCGCCAGCCCTGTTACTCTCTCCGAGGAGCAACTCCTCGAAGAGGAAGACATGGATGTATCCACGTCTGAATCAGTCCTCACTGAGGCTGAACGAAGGAAACTTCATGAGAAAGATCGTCTTCTTGCTCTAAAAATAGAGAAAGAAGAGGCCCAACATCTAAAGGATACGTGGGACATGTGTGGTAATCCGAATATCGACCCGGATAACCACCCGAAGGATGAGAAGCCAGCCAGACTGGTGAAGTCAACTGGTAAGAGTTGCTACGATGGGATGAATCTCCACCCGGACGTAATGTCCGCCACGGAGATAGGCCTACCTAGACCTATCCCGAACGACATAGTGGATATGTTGCAAGAATTCATTGATGCGGGAGCTCTCCGCATCATGCCCCCAGAGTGGTTTAGCACCTGGGAAAATCTACAGCAAGGCCTCCGGGTGTGTAAAGCACTTTGGAAGGGCTTGTTCGACGCCGATATGGCCGACGTCGGGGTGTGTGTACCTCGGATGACACGCATCTCGGATGACGTCTCGTGTGGCGCATTCGGCGCCACTACCCTTGCTGTAGCTTGCTACCGCAGGTACAACCCAGTAGGGATGTTAGAACCGAAATCGGTTGAAGGATATAGGGACTTAATACGTTCCAACTTATCCTACGAGGTCTATCAGATAGACTATAACCGCATGAAAACTATCATGGCGGAGAAGGGCCTCAGCCGTCACGTAGCAATAGTCGAGACGGTGGAGGAAATGGTCAAGACTCGGACTAAGAGTTTGACCCAGGCAGAGGAGAAGGCTGCAGCTAAGGCCAGCAGGGACATCCGAAGGGGTGACCCTGTAACCCGCACTAGCAGTCCCCACAGTCAGGATATACGGACTGTGGTAGTTGCAAAGGGTGAATCCCCTTTCGTCCAGCCTCGGGGTCGCCAAGCCCTGAGGAATGAGTCAGCACGGTTGAAGCGAGTACCAGACGCCCAGCGGATTATGACCGATGGGTCAGTATCAGATAAATCTGATACGAGCAGTACTTCCCAAGGGAAGTCTGCCACAGGGGAGAACGATATGGACATTGCGGCTCCAAAATCTCCTTCCCAGACGACGGATCCGGCGACCACAGTCACCCAATCCGACCCGACACCCGACCCGAAGGTGGCTGCTGGACATCAGTCCGACGTCAGTTCGGGAAGTGAGTCGGGATCTGCCCTGGAAAAACACATCTGGAATAACGCCAGAGGTGGATTCCAGGGATTCATTCCCTCCTACTGGGGGGAATGCGCAAAAGGATCGGGGCGTTTCTCCATCCCGCCCAGCATAAATTTGAATGGGAGATCCGACGATGAGGATTGGTGTAGAGCCACCCAAAGAGATCCTCTCGTGAGCGAGTTTTACGAAGACTGGCTCAAGAAAATAGATTCCTTTCCGGAAACCTATTATACCAGGGATCAGAAGGCAAAGATCCGCTGGGCCGTCCGACATTGGGACAGGGACCACCTTGAGTGTCCATTCCAGAAATGCCAGTCATCTCTGGAATTACAGGTATCCTTCACCACTAAGGCAAGGTACCTGCGCCACTTAGTGGAGAACCACACCCATCACTATGTGGTGTACCAGTGTGATCCTGTTCGGGTCACCTGCATCCTAGGCGTGGACGCCTAATCAAGCATATGACCGTGCTCCATAATATTGGAGGCGGAGAGGCCAGAGCCAAGGTAATGGCCCTGCATGAACGCGTGATAGACGCGTTCAGAGAAGTCCTGAAGAAGGATCCGAAGAGCCTTAATTCTTCCAAGGCATATTTCTGCGAGGTAGCAGAAAGCAAGTCGAAGCTCACGGTAGCGAGGTTCGCGAAGGTCCCGGGTCCACGAAAGTTTGACTTGGATCCGGACAAATACCCGCCCGAGATGTTCCGTCGGTCTGCTAATCGAGGCCGAGGGAGAGGTGGGAGAGAACCCGACCCGAGGGACTACCGAGGTTGGGTAGAGCAGCCGAGAGGAGATCGGGGACGTTCTCGGTCCACCAGCCCGGCTACTCATGTCAGAAGAGGAGGGACCCTCAGCCTTGAGGAGATTGACTCCCGTTATTACACGGAGTCTTCTCATAGTGGTCGAAGCTATGAGGCATCTGCGGATAGATATAGTGACTATCCAGAGATGGACTTGGCGCCTGGACAGGAGTCTCAGACGCTCGGCCAGACCCCCCAAGATACCCGAAGGCGCGAGAATGAACTCGCTCACCAGAGGGAGATTGATAGGGAGCTGGCCCGACGGGGACGCAGGAGTCCTGGGGAGGAACACTCCCGGTCCTGGTACGACTTGGTGCGACATGTGGCGTCCACCTCGTCTGCCCAGGGGGGTGTCCTACCCGACACCGGGTACCGAGGAGGCCCGACAAGCAGACCTTCATCTGCTTCGGGACGAGCGGAACCAGCCGCCCCTTCGGGAATACACCAGCAGGTGTTAAAGCATGCCGGTAGGGATGCTTCGCGGCACCAACAACAGCCGCCAACACACAAGGCATTTAAGCCTGCTCACCGGATCACTGGGCCGGATGGGGAGACTATGAAACCACCTCCTCCGCCACAGAAAAGTCCAGTACCAGCTCCGGCGACACCACCCCATAAGCCGGTTCCACCACCAGGGAAGCCGACTGAGGTTGGGAAACCAACCGTAGATCCTCCTGTTAAAACTCAGGAGGTCAAACCTAAGAAGGAAAAACCTGCAGCCACTCTTAGTGTAGCGCCAATAGCATCCTATTTCCCTAAGGATGCTCAGCTGTCCAATCAGATCGGACAGGAGATTCTGGATGATTTCCAGAAGGAACAGCGGGCGATGGCTGAGGACTACCACAAGAAGGTGGTACAACACTTCATCGAGGGGGTCAGGAAGTGTCACCGGAAGGAAAAGGAGAGCCTTCAAAAGGAGACTGCCGATGAGGTAGTTACCAAGACCAGGTTCTTGGAAGCACAGCGGGACAAAGCCGCTGTGCTGGAAGCTACAGTCCGAGAGGAGTGTAAGGATCTCCAGGAAGAAATTCGGGAGATGAAGGCCAAATTTAAAGTTTGCCTCGGGATAAAATTCTCGGACTGGGATGGCAGCCTGGATCAGCTAAAGGAGGCCATCCAAAAGAAGGAGGTACCCGAAGGCTGAAACAAAAACTCCTTCGGGTTAACTGAATACAGCTGTAGTTGTTTCAGGAACTCTTCGGCTATGGAAGCCGAAGGTAAATATGAAGGGACTACCCCTTCATATTAAAAGAACCCTTAGGTTCTTAGGTAACGATATACATACCAAGTGTTAATAGTATTTCCACATATGTAAACGTTTAAACAACATTGCACCTACAGGAGTCTACCATTTGCTGGTAGACCAGAAGAGGAGAGCACCTCACTCAGTCGTCCAAGATGAAGAGGAGAGCACCTCACTCAGTCGTCCAAGATGAAGAGGAGAGCACCTCACTCAGTCGTCCAAGATGAAGTGGAGAGCACCTCACGTACTCGTCCCGAAGCAGATCCGGAGATCAGCCCAGTACCCGACTTGTTAAGTCGACATAGCACTTTTGTGAGGTTCTGCAGTATACCGCTGCAGTTCCAGATTATTTATTAACGTACATTCTCGTCCATGTTTCTAATATATATATTTATGGTGCTGATACACTACGATAGTTTATTATACTCAGGATATTACCAAAGATCTGTATAAACCATAACTGTGTTCAAACGTTGACCACTTCGGGTGGATGTAAATAAGAGTATGTATATCTAGTCGTAGATATATTTTGTTATGGAAAATGGAGGTGATAAAAAAAATTGATTCTGGTGCGGAGAAAAGTTATCATGTATCCCTATGTAAAATTTTTTTGGGCTTGTGAGTCCTTTTTAGGACTGGTAATAATTCTTCGGAATTGGTACACTTGCCGATCATATTTTTAAAGGTCCTTATCAAAACTATATATGTATTTTATATCAGAAGATAGTTACAAACTGTTAGTAACTACTTCGGGTACTACTTAACGTAAAAGTCATATCATAAGGTTTCTATGACAGTGTAATGCCTTAATTTCATTAATATATTGTTCATCATATATTACATATGACTAATGGTAGTAAAACCCTTTTATATATAGTGTATAGACAAACTACTTCTGGTTGTCAAACTATTTTATTATGAGTCTACTACTCAGGTTTTTACCACACCTAGTGTTGTCTAGGGGGGGTAGTGTAGGGGTTTACTACGGTAATCATTTACATCCAGGTGACCGAGGAGGGTTAAGTTCGGGTTGTTCCCGCCTGGCGTTAGTGTGGGCGGTATCCCAGAGGGGGCGACTGTCCTCTCTCGGGTACTGCGCACCACGTTTCAGGCGGGAGCCAACCGACACGTGACCATGTCAATTTCACATCCAAAGGGGGTATATAAACCTCCCCTCCTCGTATAGTCGCCAGTCAGTGCAGGCCCGGCTGACTCCCAGCATTACCCTACCCCAATCACTAGATTGAACCAGGACTGCTTCGTCTTACCCTTCGGGTTAAGACTAGATTCAATTGTAATAGGGATACGTTGAATAAAACACGCTTTCTACTTCGCACTTGGAAACTGACATTCTTGTTCTCTTTCTGAGATTCCGAACCACTACACTAATATGATGGTGTATCATTGTGTGATATTTAAAGCATTTATGCATTTTTTCTCTAAAATCTTTAGTAATTGTGCGATTGATATAAAGCCGTAAAATATGACATGTAGCCAGAGATGTCCTCTTTACAATCAGGGACACCTTTCCTCCATGGGGGTGGTGGGGTGATTCGTTCGAAATGACGAACCCCCATCCCCTAGTTACGGGCCTGTATAGCCAAGTTAGGGCCATAGGCTCAGCATGATGCATGAACGCAGCCCTAGTAAGTGACTCACCAGGGCTGCGTTCATGTATCATGACGACAAAAGGCAGAGTCCATTAAAGCACTATGCTGCTCTTAAAGGGTTAAGGATCCCGTAAAGTATAGAGTAAATCATATGAGCGTTCAGGCCAGACTGGAATACGCCAGTTCCTTTGATTTAGTCTTTTGGTATATCTAATCAATAATTCCATAAAATAAATGCAAGGGGGCATGTGAAACTGTGTGTTGTTCTAGTAATACAGTAGTTCCTTTTTGGTGTATTTCACTCTGCATTTAACTTCTCGTGATATGAGGCTCAAGGTCTCATGAAATAATCCTCAGTTTGAATGATTCTCGTGAACCTTTGTCTATATATCTAACATATAGCTAGTTGGTATGGGTCTAGACTATAGCACAGAACTATAGGCCACTCAAAAAAAACACTAATTTCTCGTCACCACACGCTTCGTAAAAATCAGTTCTTTTTCACAACTTTTAATGAAAATGATGACAGTTTATGGGAAAGCATTATTGGTACTGTAAAACTCGCGTATAAGCCTGACTCGCGTGTAAGCCGCACCCCGAGTTTGGTGCGATCCTATAAGCAGCAGAGGCCATCTGAGAATTGTTAATTTGGTACTGTAGTATACTTATAAAAACTCTCGCATAAGCCGCACCATAAATAGGCATGTTTGGTATCAAAAGAAAGCTGAGTCTGATTCGCGTACAAGCCGCGGCTTATACGCGAGGTTTTACGGTATCAAACTAAAGCTTACACTGTTGGCGATGCATTGAGCTGGATAGAACTTGCATTCTCCCTAATTTCACAGATTAATAACCTCTTAATTACTAAAACGTAAATTTTGTTTGCGAAACCCCTATAATTTCCTTACCGATTAAGCCCCTGGTGAAAAAAATTAAGAAAGTGAAAAAATGCCCTTGTCATAAATTGCAGTGCTCAGTGGTGAGAAACATTTTCCCTTTGAGTGGCGACATTTTAGGTCTAACCTAGATCAGTGTGTGTATAGAGTTGTGGAACATGGTGACCTGACCTTGACTTGTGGTTAGAGACTTAACATGTAGACTACATCAACAATAACTTGTCACAAGGATCTGTAGGCACAGTCAATATTCTACAACTGAAAAGGTGCCGCACCCTCTACCCACCCCCATGGGTGCTATTTATTCACTAATTTGCGGAGGTCCACAAATTTGCAGAGGTCCGCAATACACATTCCATATATTTGTGGAGAAAATAAATATGATGAATAAAATCGTTTTTTGGTGCTTAAGCATACAAATACGGACCTCCGTATACACTCAAAAAATATACTTGTCTCCAGACTCTTCAAAGTGACGGTCATAAACTTGTCTAAGTGACAAGGAAGTGGGTCTTCTAGCTGGAGATAGCCAGCCCAAAACCCGACATTTGCCAGCTCCAGATTCTATTTGTGGGATGGTAACCTGATACTTTAGACAACTTTTGACTAGTTTATTTTATGACAGTCACTTCGACGAGTCTGGAGACGAGTTTACTTTTTCAGTGCATATTTTGTGGAACTCCACAAATTTAAGGAATGTTTATTCCGCAAATTTGTGGATGTCCATACATTTATGGAGGGTCCGCAAATTTGTGGAGAAACATCACTCTGCCGTGAGGGGTTACTACTATTTTTTACCCCACCCCCTGACTAGGGTCCAAAATCGTGACCAACTCCCCCTATGGCCACTAAAGGCCCATCTCTTACTTTAACCGAAAGCAAGGCCCGGCACTCTGACCCTTATATAGGCCTACGCGTGGTAGGTGTCAAGGCAAAAAACAAAGCTTGGTTCCAAGAAACACGATGTGATAAACAGGGCCGGCCGGCCGATCTTTTCCTTTTATTAAATTGTTTTTCTTTGATTTCCGCCCCCCCCCTTTTCAGCACCCGGTTTGAGACTTTTTGTTCTAGAACCCTTATAACTGTTCAATTTACGAACTGTAAACACTAGCACATTGCAATAAAAGAAGGAGAAAAGGAGGGTCAATCAGATGGTCAATAAAGTTTTTAAATAATAAAGGGGCCCCGGCACTGTTTTGTAGGACCCTGTCGGATGACTGGAAACCAACCTCTTTTGTTGGCCATAGTACAGGGGAGGGGTTCATGAATTTCAAAAAAAATCATATAATGTTTAAGTAACTTGAATAGCAAGGATTTTATTTGTTATGTAGTTTAGATGTAGAAAGGCTGATATCTGCAATATAGAATCATGAACAAGTACTTAAAACATGGCTCCATTTAAGTGTACTTAGATGAATAATCTGATTACAGGGACAATAAAACTTGGATACAAAGTGTGACTAGAAGCACTTGAGTAAGAAAACAGTGATTACCCTGGTTTTGTAATAAAACACCATTATATCATCTGGAGGGGAAACTTATAATAAATGCAATATAATAAAATTCACTTCACAATAGAAAACATCCTATTTCTGTACAACATCATCATGTGAATCAAAAGCAGCAATATATATATAGTGAGTATTGTCCGGGCATGGTATCTTTTATAACACTCTCCGGCTAGCACAGGAGTCCCTCTGCCTATGAAAAATACTTTAACACACTGTGAAAGTACATGTATTTTATTTCACTGGGTTGTTTTTTTTCGGGATTTTCGCGGAAATGAAAATCCCCGAAATTGTTGTATGCTTAAATGCGGATTAGATACTCGCAAAATTGCCAATTTTCACTCTTCCGCAAAAATGTATACCCGTGAAGATAAGTACTTTCACAGTATATCAGATTTAGCTTGTTGAACAATGGGTAGATCTCAAATCAGGGTCCTTGGGCCTTGGCCACGACTCTAGAGCGAAAATGTAATGACCATTATGTATATCCTTATGACTCAGCCCGATGGCAATAGCTTTATAACCCCATGTATTGTATGGTTAAAGTAGCTATTTACAGAACAGACTCCTCGACATCCGACTCAGAGGAGCTGTAGAGTTCATTGTCCGCTACCAGCACCTTGGCCGTCTTGGGCACCTCCCCCGTCTGCTCCTCTCCCCGGTCAGCTTCCTCATCAAGATCCACAAAGATGTCCGACTCTGTGTCATTCAGGTACTCGTGTGAGCGGTAAAACACGCTGTCATCATCGGTGATATATCCGAACGACTCATCTCTCGCTTCTGACCTAGTTTTGCTTGGTTTCTTCCCGGCTGGTACCTCCCTGTTGTCTCCCCGGGAGGAGTGGCCGCCCTCACTGACCCCACAGTTACTGTAGGTACGGCTGTACTGGGGGGCTGAGAGCCCGGTCGGGGCCTGAGCGGGGTTATTGGGGTCTGACAGCCTGGTGGGGGCCCCACCGGGGTTGTTGGGGTCTATGACCGGGGTGGAGGGGGCTGGGAGGCCCTCGTACAGGACATTGTTATCCACCAGCACCTTGGGTGCAGCAGCTTTACCTGCGGGTTCACGCCCAGTCTCGGCCTCAGAAGTGTCTTCAAGTTGCTCCTGGGCCTCGTCCTCTAGCCCCCACTGGCTGGTTCTCTCCTCATCCTCTCCGTACCCGTCTGCAGTGATGACAATAGTGGGAGAGCCACATGAAGCATCAATGATCGTGTCCTCGTAGAGTTTGTTGTCAGCGACAAGGACCTTACCGGACCTAGTAGACTTGGTGGACCTTCTTGTCTGTAGGACCTTCTCAGGGGGATCCCCTTCTACCTCCTCCTCGTCCTGCTCCTCGCCTTTAACTGCCCCTTCATCTACATCTTCCACCTCAGTTTCTTCATCATCATCATCATCATCATCACTGTCTGATTCATCAGTATCAGATTCATTGCCCACACCGCGTTCGTCTTTCACAACAAAGCGAGATAAACCTCCAAATGGACCTTTGTCTGGTGGTTTATTGACCACCTTCACATGAGCAGGGATGTGGCCTGGGATGCGGTCATACTCACTCTCAGAAATTAGTCCATCATCATCATCGTCATCATCATCATCATCATCATCATCCTGAGGTTTCTTGATGACCGTGACTTTGCCTGGAGAAGTGACCGGTATGTGGTCGTATTCCGAGTCTGCCTCCATTGAAGCCCCTTGTGATGTGGACACAACTGTGACATTAGCTGGGGTTGTACTCGGTATGTGGTCGTACTCATCACCAGGTCCCGTCATGTTGTCGTTGCTGGCCTCGTCTTCAGGAGTCTTAATGATGGTGACATGAGCTGGTTTTGAGTCGGGTATGTGGTCATATGCATTGTCATCATTTGATGCTAATGCAGGGGTTTGGGCATTGTCATCCAATTTGCTGATGACCTTGACACTAGGATTCACTACATTGGGTATGTGGTCATACTCATCGTCTGGGCTGGGGTTCACCTTGACATCAGCGGAGGTTGTATTTGGTATAAGATCGTACTCCCCTCCACTAGGCAGTATCTCCACCGAGCCATTCAGGGCTTTATCCACAACTGCCTGCGTGGCGGCTGGTATTTGGTCATAGTCGCCACCACTTGGCATCAGTTCATTTACCTCAGGGGCATCTTGTGGTTTGTTCACCACCTTTATCTTTGCAGCATTTGGCTGTGGGATGTGATCATACTCATCGTCCTCAGTCATCGGGAGGATAGCGTCAGATGGTATCAAGTCGTAGTCTGACTCACATTTCCCACCCGTGGCAGCCCCCTTTGCAGGAGCCGGGACACCTGATGGGTCGAACTCACACAGCGGACTGTAGCCGCCGGAGACGTCCTCGGCCGTCTCGTTAGCGAGGCAGTAGGTGGCGCGGCTACCGGGCACCCCGACACATTGCCCCGGGAGGTTGACTCTCAGTGGTTGTACGACCCTCATGGAGTCCGAGTACTGCAGGCTTGTCGCGTTACGGGCCCGCTCAACGCGTGATAACCGATGCAGCTCCGTGTTGGTGATTTTCGACTTTTTTGTTTCTTTTTTTCTTCTCCTGCAAATCAGTGAATGGATGAAATGAAACTACATAATTGGGTACAGCCTTTAGAGTTGGCATTAAATCAAAGTTGATCGATCCCACTGAAACAAAGACGTTAGATTTCTATGTTATCTTAAGTATTTGAAACAGAATGATAAGAAAAGAGGGGCGCTGAGCTAATTTTTAAAAATACTGAACTTTGGCAGTTAAAGGTATGCACTAAAGATCAAGTGGCTTAGTCATTTTATTATGAACCGCGCATCACAAAAATGGATAAGTTGACCAGAATGTTTCCCTTTATAATCCCATCTAGCATGTCGTCAGAGAAAGACAACCAAGTTAATGCAAACAAACGTTAGCGACCTCGATTACAAGTAACCTAACGTTCCAAACTCATCAAATTAATTTTTAACATAGACCTTTACATAACTTCAGGGGGTTTGGCCTTTGCAATTCTCATAAAAGTCTTGAGTGAAGAAGATGAATATAGTATTTATATGTCTCAAATAATAGTACGTCAGTAGTATAGTATGTATCGGAACGGGACTATAGTTAACTACTGTTTATTACTCAATCGACATGCAGCCAATCAGAGGCCTCCATTTGGTCACGTGACCCGTTGCCATGGTAAAGTGACCTACTTAGGGCTCTCAGCCAATCAGAAGCCAGCATTCTGGGTGACCTACTGACCTACTTAGAAGCTCTCAGCCAATCAGAGGCTGGCATTCTGGTAACCATGGTAACGTGACCTACTTACGTCACGTGACCTACTTAGGCTCAGCCAATCAGAAGCCGGCATTCTGGTAACTAGGGTAACGTGACCTACTTAGGGTTTGTTTGTAAACAACACCACATGGCTCTCTTGTTTGTAAACAACACCACGTGACACGTGACTGTTTGTAAACAAACAAACAAAAAAAAGTTATGTAACTTATATATAGAAATAAAAACACAACAAGATAATTTCTTTTCTTTTCATTTTATTCTTTATTTTCATTTCAATCAGAAAAAACACACAAGTTTATGCTTTTTTAGCTTGCTTCTTCGATTTGCAGCAACTCAACAGGCCGCAAAGTCTCACGCCGCCGTCACTCGCACCACCACACCCCGGACGACTTCTCTCCAATAGACATTGCACGACTTTGGATAAATCCAACACCATTTCGGCAAGGCAGAGAATCTTTGCCTCCATGAAACGGCCGCCATCGCAACAACCCGTCACAACAGCATCATCGATAGCTTCTGACTCACGGCCCGGTCGCTCAGCTTTGGGATTTTGCTCATGCGCATGACGCACTTCTTGGGGTTTCTTGTTCGACATGCTTCAATTAGGAAATGAACGCAATGAGGTCCACAGGTGTCAGCAGAAGTGTCTTGTAGTTGAATGCAGTTTCTTTGCCACTTGAACGGAGCAGAGCGTTCCACGAAAGACAAGAACTCCGCACTCAGCGGCGGTAAGCCGAAGGAATCAAAGTAGTACACTTCACCCGTGCTCGACACGTTAAACGCCACCCAATGCTGACCTGGTAAATGTTGCGGATCTGTGTTGCTCACGAAACAAGTGTCTTTGATAGGGTGCTTCGGAATAGTGTCACAAGAGAAAACGCCCAGGAAACGATGTTTTGTGTGAACGTTTTCCTTCAACACTCTGCTTATTTCAAGCGTGTTCATACGATACGCCAAGTACCGCCGTCTTGTCTTCAGTTCATGTGGTAGTCGGTGACGGGGTGTCGATCTCGGGTCAGCTCGACGACGTTGTCGTACACCAAGTAGAGTAGCACCGTTGTTGTCGCTTGTAGCGCCGAGCGGAAACTGACTTCCACCCTCAGCTGACCCGCTCTTATAAGGTTCACGCGACACCCGTCGTGCGATCTGTCTGGGGTTAAGTCGAGGGGGAACACCGTGTAACCGTTCAGGAATTGATCGTATGAAATACCGCAGGAGCGCGCGCCCTCGTACATCCCCGTTTCCGTGTGTAGCGCCAAGTACTCTCTCACGGCCGCTTTGGTCTTAAAGTCGGGCACGTAGGTGTCGTTCGGCACTTTCTGATCGTTCACTATCACTTGAAGCGAGCTGATGTCGTAATGCTTCATCTCGAACGGGTTCTTGGTGTAGCTACCGTTGAAGGCGTCGTGGTCAAGGAAGCAAATCATCATCGACTTGGGAAGCTGGCCTGTGTTGGAGTGCGTGTAGCTGTGATCTCTGTTACCTTGAGGGATGGCGTACGTCGTCACCTCCATTCTGTTCACCGGGTAGTCGAAGGGCCCGTGTTCTATCACCGCTCTCTCGTGCGTTTCCGCTACAGCGTCCGCCACCAGCACGCGTCGCACGTAGAGCTTTGCTTTGTAGATCTTCAAGCTGTAGCCTCCGTCAGCGGCGCACATCAGATAGAAAGAGGGCGCCGCTTGTTTCAGAGTGAGATTGATTTCTGTCTCTCCAACGATGAGCTTCGGTTGATGAGCCAGGTCAAAGTGCAGTCGCGCCATCAGCGAAAAGCGCTTGTTGGAGATTAGCTTCTTGCGCGCTTTGTACCCCGCATTCGCGTCAGTCAACGTGTCAAACTGACCGGGCGTATCTTCATGCCACCCCTGGGCGCTCATGACGCCGTCCTTCACGTCTTTGTTGTAGTTGAGTAACCCTTCCAAGTAAGCTTGGTAAGGGTAGGTCTCGGTGTTGCCAGACACTTTGAAACCGCCGATGGAGACTTGGACGTCTTTGAAGAGCGAGTGAGCCAAGTTGTTCACCGGAGCTACCGCGTCGGTGTCCTCGATCGCCGCTCCGTTCGCTTTCAGCACTTGACATTCCAGATGAAGGTAATTCTCGTTCAGGTCTGTGTACTCTTGCGACTTGTTGATGGTGAAATTTATGTTACCTCCATCCTCTAAAGAGTTTTTTGTTTCTATCCCCAGGAAAGACGACTTTAAGATAGTAGTCTGAGTCGGCGCTACGGTGTGCAGGTCGAGCTCAGAGAGCGCGCACTCGTTACTGCTCTCGTGTACGTAAGCCATTGTGTTCTCTCTTCACGCGGCCGACAGACTGACGCCGGCCGCCTCCAGTCTTTTTATTTATACCTGAACGCCTAGGCGCTTACCGGTCGAATACATCCCCTCTACGTCTCTTGCAAGAGCCACCGCCCGTCTGAGGAGAATGCCGGCGACGTTTCGACCCTTTCTTAGACGCGACAGGCGTCTTTCCTCCCGAGAACGCCGTACTCGCCAGTCTCTTCAGAGCGCCTGCGCCTCGGTCTTTCACGCTGCTCTTTAAAGTCCGACCCGCCAGCACATCTTTAGCTACGCCCACACCGGCGCGGAGCAGCGTTTTTCCCACCGACTTCAATAGCGGGGTAGCCGAGCGCATCAGACCTAACAGAGCGCCGCCCAAACCGTGCCCGCTCTGGAAAGAGCGCCCGCTGTACACGTTGACGCCGTTGCCCAGCTGCGCGTTGTAGTAATCGCTGTACCCTCTGCCGACGGTGCGCCTGGGTGGAAAGTACGGAGCGCGTTGACGCATCATTTTTCTCTCTTTCAGCGCTCAATAGGTCTCAGATGAAGTGTCACGGTCACCTCGCCTCTACCGAATGGGATGGAATGACCGGATCGGTCTCTTAAATAGATGCCGACCTCGGTAAACCTCTTGGATTTCAAAGGGAAATAATCCAAATGAGGAAAACTGATAGCTTGCACGCCACCTCGACGCTTTCCGCCTCTGTCCACCGCCACGCAGCGCAACAGCGGCACTTGCATGTCGCCCACACGTCTCTCCTGGATCATGTCGGTGTATATGTACACAGAGTGCACGTCCCCGTAAACATCCATCGAGTAGGCGCCGGTAGTCGGCGACGCGAAACACGTCTTCTCTCCGAAGCCTAGAACGCATGCGAGATGCTGACTCAGCAGGACAGCACAGTGTCTCGGCGGTTTGATGGTGACGCGTTTCGTCTTGGCGTCGTACGATAAGATCCGCATCGGTTTGAGCAAGAAGCTGTCGCCCTCTAGTCTGTCATCTCGCAACGTCTCACTCAAGCGCTCGATAAGGGTGTGGTTGCTTCCGGTGAAAATAGGAGGTATCTCGAATATGTTTGGCATGAAACTGCGCACTCCCATGTCTTTCTCCATCTCTTCGATCATCTGTCTTGCTTGATCGCTGATCGCCTTCTTCTTCACCGCCGGGGACAAGAACTGCTTGTATACGGCATTCGTCTGTCTCAAGTCGACCTCTCTCTTGAACCTTTTTGTTTCCGGTTTCAATTGCTGCTCTTCCGACGTGTCTGATATCTCTTCCACCGTTACATAGCTCGCTTCCTTCCAGCTCAGCGGGAATTTTGAGCTGAACGTTAGCTTGCTCAGACCGTTCGCGTTTTTCATTCCCCTCCAGTCTACCTGTGTTTTTTTTCCTTCGGAGAATTTAGTTTCTTTTAAAACCTGGATCGCCTCCTCTAGCGAACCTTTGGTGCGCAGAGGAACAATGATGATCAAGTCGTCGTCGTGCACGTTAGTCCATTCTGTAGGGAGGATGATCTCAGTCAGAGCCGCTTCGTACGCTTCGGGCAGAAGGAGCGGCGAGTCGAAGTGAGTTCGGAAAGACGTCAAGCTGTTGTCAGGATAATACTCCATAGAGCTGTTGCTAGGTAGAGTGATGTTCATTTTTTTTTTTTTTTTTTTCTACGTTATTTTTTTGACGGGGATCCACTCGTTGAACTTGTCGTCGTAACCTAACCAACGTACGAAAGCTAACTCTTTACCGTCGACGGTCTTGCGGCGCAACACCTCGTCTATCAGGTAGTTGTTGTCGTAACGACTCTTGTACACCTTCTGAAACTCTTCCGGGTAGAAGACGCCTTTTATCTCCTCGCCCTTGTCGTCTTTCAGCTCGAACCCTCTGCTTCCCAACGTCTTAGCAACGTCGACCACTTCCTCGCGCCAGTTTCCCTCGTACCCTTTGTCGAAGGCGCCTTTAGTTCTCAACATCCTCACTCTGTCACCCGGAGCGATGACGTCGACGGCGGACGTCTTTGTTTTTTTCTTCTTTTTCCATATTTCGTCGATTTGTTTGTTAGTTGGGAGATCTTGTCGGTAGAAAACTGTTTCGCTGTTTTCCGAGCTGACTTGAGCCGGCGCCATTTTCAACGTCTTGTGGTGAGTGCGATTGTAAGAAGACACTACATGGTGCAGTACGTCTACGTAGCGATACGTGCGCTTGTGTGTGAAATAACGCCACAGCTTCTCCTTCAGACTGCGGTTCAAGCGCTCCACTAGACTAGCTTTGATGTCGTCGTTCTCGCCAGTGAAGAACTCTATGCCCTCGCTCTTCAAGTGATCTTGAAAGATCTTGTTCAAAAACTCTTTCCCCTTGTCTGTCTGAACAGTGCGCGGTCGTCTCTCGCCAGTGCCTGTCATCTCTCGGAAGGCCTCGGTGACATCAGCGCCGCTCTTGGATTTAATGGGAACGGCCCACGCGTACCTAGAGAAAACGTCGATCGCCGTCACCACGTACCGGAAGCGGTCGTTGTGAGACGCCAAAGCTTGCATGTCCATCAGATCTATCTGCCACTGCTGATCGATTGCGCCGGTTATAGTCTTGTTCCTTGCGAATTTTCTCCGAATGGGTTTATGTTTAGTGTAGGCGTCCAGCGACACTAAAGCATCTCGGATGACGGCCGGGTTCAGTTGGCGAAAATGATGTTTCTGGAGTTTAGTCACGCTAGTGAAACTGGAGGGCGCTTTGACGTCGGTATATCTAGCTACTACGCGCTTCTTTTCTTTTTCCTTCTTGGTCAGTCTCTTCACTGGTTTGCCCATGGTGGGCCTGTTGAGGGCGTGAACGACGAGCTCGCCGCTAGGCGGTTGCGCCCTCTCCTTTTCTTACTCGCCACGCTCCTATAGGAAGTCGGAGTTTGGAAAAGTTCACTGTCGTCCTCCTCGTCGTCAGAGGATTGATCGTCCACCTGGAGAGAAGAGTCTGCTGCTGCTACTGCTGCTGCTGCTGCTGCTGCTTCTCCTTCTTCCGAGTCGAAGCTCGGTCGTTTCCGACCTCTGTCAGCAAGCCGTGTGTCCAAACTTCGGCCAGGTCCGCTCGCTTTATACAGATGGTTTCCGATCAAGGAGTCTGTGGGAACTGCTTCGCGCAGCGCTTTCGTGAACGGCGAGTAGCCCGCCGGTCTGGGCGCCGTCTTCCTGAACCTGGCAGCGTCGTTCAGTAAGTCCACTATGTTGATGCGATGCTCAGGTGGTATTCTCCGACCCGACATCTCGCGCACCGCACCGTCCTCGTTCCACTTGATCACACCGGATTTCTCCAATTGTTTGTA
This sequence comes from Harmothoe impar, assembly GCA_947462335.1. Classification (NCBI taxonomy): domain Eukaryota; kingdom Metazoa; phylum Annelida; class Polychaeta; order Phyllodocida; family Polynoidae; genus Harmothoe; species Harmothoe impar. The sequence continues at coordinate 108,724,098 of OX381705.1, read as the reverse complement.
CAGCGCCACGGTCCGAGTGCGATTCCTCTTGGGAACTTGGTTCACCAACCGCTCGAGTAGGGACGCGCTGGCCTCTTCAGCAGACTGACGGAGGTGAGCCGGGGGCGAAGAAGAGTAGGACGAAGAGATGTTGCTGTTGTGGGGATTCGCGAGAAAAAATTGCAATCTATTCAACAACCTTCGGTATTTCAACATTTTCTCGCGCGATTCCAAAGTGGGGTCGTTCAACACTAAATCCAAGTCCCTGTAGATAAACTGTAGCACCTGGTGCAAGGCCGCGTCGGGATGAAGGGACTGTTCTGCCTGCTTGTGGTAATAGGCCATGTCGGCAGGTAGGCGGGCGGCGGTGGCAGGAGCGGAACTCTCGTTCTTTTCAGTGCGCTCATCAGGAAGAGGAGGAAGGTTTGGAGCAGTAGAAGTACTAGGAGCAGCGACTGCAGTAGTAGCAGCGCTAGTAGTAGCAGCAGCAGCGGGCACATGATGAAGTAGACCTGCTCGTGATGATTTGTAGAGCGTCTCAGGATCCACGAGCGCTAAACGTTTGTAGTGTTGTTGCTGCTCTGAGTCCGTCATGGGGACGACGGTGGCAATGACGCTGGTGGTGGCGGTAGTGGTGGTGGTGGTGGTGCTGTCGGCGAGTAGGTGTCGAATGAGGTGTCTCATATACGGAGAATGCTCTTTATAAGCGGCAAGGCCATCCCTATGAGAGCCGGAATGAGGAAACCTCCCTCTTGTACCAAGACGCGTCTCTTTTTTTTGATGGGCGTAGATTTTTTGCCGACCTCCCTCAACACGTCAGCCGATTCTCGAAGCTTGCCCAGTTGTTTGTCGCTGAGCGGGATGTTCCCTACCAGTAAATTGTGACAGATCTCACTTAACGCTGCGATCAGATCGTCGCTTCCAGAGTCTATTAGATGCGAGCAGTCCTTTGGCGAGCACTTAGCTAAGTGCTTGAGAGTACCAAAGTGTCTTTCGAGTAGATGAGAAGACATTTTTTTGCTACTGCTTTCTCTTGTTCTTTTTTTTGTCTAGCGGTACGAACACTAGCTGAGAGTGTATGGACGTCAAAGAGGAGCGTATTCTCAGATCGTCAGGTGTTGACTGCTTGAAGTCCAGAAGGAGGTATGAGTGAGGTCGCTTGAGTTCATGGGTAAATATACTAGAGAGGGCCGCCGCGTTGGACGGAAACACCTGGCGAGACAGACTAGCTATTTGCCCCATGTCGCGCGGGTTCTTGAAAACGATCATGTAGTGAGCGTTCAGACTCATAGTTCGAAAGTCGGGTGATTTCTGGAATAGGTTCTGAGTGATGTATATGACGCTCACGTTCCAGTGATGTGAGTATTTAGTAAAGATGTCGGCTACCACTTGCTGATTGGAACTGCTCATCAGATCGTCCAATATCAGTAGAGTGTGGGGTCGTAAAGCGTCTTCTGCTACTTCCACGTCTCCCGCTATAGACTCTTTGCTAGGAAGACCTTCTCTGAATTCCACACCGTACTGATTTTGCATTTTTTCAAACAGAGGTTGCCACTCGCCGTAATGATAAAAAGTCTTTTCCACCGGCGGCGTGACCAAATTGTTCACGTCGCTCAGAAATTGATCCACCAAGCGCGATTTTCCACAACCCGACGGACCGCTAATGATACAACTAAAGGGTCCTTGTAGTCGAGCGTCGAAATGAATTTCTGTGAAGAGTTTGCTTTTACTACTGGACATTTATTTTTTTTTTTTCAGGACGCGTCAGAGAGCGGTTGTGTGTCTGACTGTCTGCTGTGTTTCTCACTCGAACGGTCGGTAGTGAATGGTTGTGGAGAAAAGTCAGCCGACCTTTTTATTGATACCGGCCGGTGTCACAGTAGCGGCGGCAGAAGTGACTTTTTTTTCTTTTTTTTTTTTGCGATAAAATTCTATTTTCACTCAATAGTCATAAATGTTTGTATCAGACTCCAGAGGAGTCTGATACAAATATTTATTTTTTTTTTTAAAAAAGAAGAGGAGGAGGAGGAGGAGGAGGAGGAGGAGGAGGAGATTAATTTTTTTTTTTTTTTTTTTTTTTTTTTTTGATCATTTAGGCAAAGCTCGTCGCTTTGCCGCTTTTTTTTCTATTTCTGTGTTGTGACACGATCGTCTCGAAAAAGCAATAAGGCGTGTGAGCGCGGCGGTGACAAATACATATTGGAGCGTATGGTTTAAAATAGTGCGTCCCTATCTTCTTCAATTCGGCTGCGTTGCAATATGCGGGATAACAAGTGACGACGTCGAAACGTTTAGAGACCGTGTTCACGTCGGCCACAACGCGCGCCCACCGAGTGGGAGCTGCAGTCGCTCCCAAGAAACCGATCGGCTTGTCGAATCGTTTCATAGCACTTATTCTCACTTTATAAGAGGAGACAGGGTGAGGAGAGTAGCGGCGCTCTTTCTTTTCATGAAACGCCCAACGAGTGGGGGCGCTGAGAGCGGCTGTTATGCAATGGTAGAGTAAATGCTGTTCTGAGAAGACGGCTCTCGGCCATGTCGCTACGTTTTCCTTTTCCGCTCTTGTATAACGACGATGGCGCTCAGCTTTGCATTTCTCGAGAATTCGGTACGCTTCAAGAGAAGCGTGAACCTCAACTACGTGACGCTCTCTCCTTTGAGATAAAAAAATAGCCGGGCAGTTGAGGAGAGCACTTTGTTCGCGCGACCGTCTTTTAGAAACTCGCGCCCTCTGCAGCGCCATATTTCTTTCCTCCGAAACAAAAAAGACTGAGTGAAAATAAAAAATTTTAAAAAACAAAAAGCTCAAACAAAAAAAATAAGCAATAAGCAGACTCAGCTCGAAATTCCCTGCTGGCGTGATGGCGGTGACTGCAGGCGGTGGCGGCGGTCGGCTGGCCGGCGGTGGCGGTGTCGACGGCGATGGTAGAAGGGTGTGTGGAAAGAGAGACGCATCTCAGTCTTTTATAGGAGCGGCGAGTCTGACATTTTCAGCTGTCGCATGCTGACCTGCTGCTATCATAAGAGAAACAAAAGCCCTAATCACGCTTTTCAGCTGGATCCTTCCACCCCGCCAGACATGGATCCAGATGGGAAGGTGGTTTAAAATTAAATCCGTGTACCGACTGTCATACAATAGAGTAATTAGTTGAACGCGTGTTACCTGTATAAAGGATTAGCGGGTCATGGGCTCAGCGTGTGTATAGAAAAACAACTACAGGTAGCGTGAACAAAGCGACCCCCTCCCTTTCTGTCACTCTGTCTGTGACTAGAGGGTGTGCGTGTGGTAAGCGGCTTAAATCTAAAGAAAAACAAATCACCCTCTCCTGTCGTCAGCAGTCAGCCGGCCGGCGGCTGGAAAATGCGATTAGAGGGATGATGAGCCGCGTAGTAAGCGACTTAAGGCTGATCTAAAGACCTGCCGTGAGGGGGCAGCTGGCCGGTGGCTTGAAAAAAAAGGGGGGAGTAAGGGTATATAAGGGGGAGTGAAACCGTATTCGGCATCGTCATCATCGTTCACGCTACTACTACTACTACTACTACTACTACTACTACTACTACTACTACTACTACCACCACCAGCACCGCGCCTCAATTTGCAGATCCCCATGATGGAAAGTTGCTACCGTGACATGAAGCGGAATGACGAAGCGGCGCGCGAATGTGAAGCTGATGCTGTAGCCTCTGCTACTGCTGCTGCTAGTGCTGCTCAGCGTGCTACTGCTGCATTTACTGCGGCTGTTAGTGACGCTGGTTGTGATGACGTTGTTGTTGTTGCCGCTGCGGCTGTGACTGCTGCTGTTGCTGCCGCCGATGCAGCTACTCATGCCACCGATGCCGACGCTGCTGCTGCTGATGCTGTTGCGGCTGCCGATGACACCGCTGATAACGCTGCTAGTGCCCGCTCTGCCGCCCTTGCTACTGTCGCTGCTGCTGTTGTTGCTAATGCTCACGCTACTGCTGCTACAGCTGCTGCTACTGCTGCTACCGCTGCTGCCGAGGCTGCTGCCGCTGCTGCCGATGCTGCTGCCGATGCTGCCGATGCTGCTGCCGATGCTGATGTTAGCAGTCGCGTCGACAAAGAATCGTCATTTGTCACTCTTAAACCTCCAGTTGAACGCGCGACGAGTAGTAGGGCTACCAACGCGACGGCCGGATGGTGCAACTGGTGTCGTCGCTTCTGCTCGTGCGCTTGCTTTTCTTCCAGTCCTACCTGCTGCTGCTACGGTATGATAGTGTTATAGTGTTTGAATGAGAACGCGCGTAGTTACACATAGACGCTGTAACAGATGTGCTTTTTTTTAGAAAATATAATTTTAACATAACATGGAACTTGTTGTGTTTATTTTCTATATATAAGTTGTTTGTTTACAAACAGTCACGTGTCACTTGGTGTTGTTGACAAACAAGAGAGCCACGTGGTGTTGTTTACAAACAAACCCTAAGTAGGTCACGTTACCCTAGTTACCAGAATGCCGGCTTCTGATTGGCTGAGCCTAAGTAGGTCACGTGACGTAAGCAGGTCACGTTACCATGGTTACCAGAATGCCGGCCTCTGATTGGCTGAGAGCTTCTAAGTAGGTCAGTAGGTCACCCAGAATGCTGGCTTCTGATTGGCTGAGAGCCCTAAGTAGGTCACGTTACCATGGCAACGGGTCACGTGACCAAATGGAGGCCTCTGATTGGCTGCATGTCGATTGAGTAATAAACAGTAGTTAACTATAGTCCCGTTCCGATACATACTATACTACTTACGTCCCTATTCTGACATATTTGCTGAGGAGCATGCGCAATGGATGAATGAGCCTACCTTAATATACCAAGTTTAAACATTCAGGTCGGTAGAGAGTTTAACTATTGTAAAATTTAGTTTGGCGTAAATAGAAGGTTCTAATTAAGATGTCGGAAAGGAAGAACCTAATAGAATCACTCCAGAGTATCTTACCTTATTATCACAGCGGCAATGATTATGATGATAATGGCAATGGGAACGACAACAGCCACAGGAATTATCCATAGTAGATGGTTTGGTGCTTCTGAGATAGAAAGATGGAAAGAAGAGTTTGTTAAACGCACTCGTACAATCTAGCTGATCGTAGATCGACCAACACCTTTTCTTCATGACTCTCAGAGATATTACCCTAATGCTCATGGAAAACAAAAGATAAGTGACAGTGACAAAATCCCGTCATATCGTATAATGCCTCCCTGACAGATATCTGTTTTCGATGCATAGGTATGCCTCTAGCATATCGTTGTTATATATATGTACTTTAATCATTATAATCTATAGATATATAATGTTATATGGCTGTTTGTTATATTATGTATTTATCCATTTTTGGATGACAGTGACACGAAGGTGTATTGTAAGTCCTTGTCCGCTGATTGATACTCACTTGTTGGAGGAGCGACAGTTGGAATAGTAGCCTTTGCAAATAGATCTGAAACAACGCAATGACATGATGGAACAAGCAGTATTCACATTCCTGTATTTCTCAGCAAATAGGTAATGATAAACGACTTAATGTAACTTTATTACGTCAGAAAATACAATGTGCATGGAGAATGTTACAAGAAAATATTTGGGCATATAAAACGAATGTGGAGTATAAGTCCCAAACCTAGCACATTGCACATTTGCTGTCATACCACTAGCACCTGTGGATAACATCAGGTTAAGAGAATACATACGGGACAAACTCCGAGTATGCTTTATGTTTAACGTGATAACGAGTATTAAACTCGCCAGGGCTAACTGGCCCTGCATTGGTTCATCATGACAACCATTTATATGGAGTTTATGCACTACTGCAACCTTGAGATGTAACTCAAGCATCTTGACGACCACTATGCACTATATATGCAGATAATAAAGGGGTTAAAATAATAACAGAATGGCTTCTTACTGTCCTTGGTCGGGGGTGTACCATGAGGTGGTGGGATGGGAGAGCCACTCTGAAAATGAATTGTATGACTCAAGTATATAGGTGATAGCAAAAGTACAGGTGTTATCCATTTCCTAGATGTTCTTTTCATGCGATAAGGGTTGAGTGCCTATGAGTCGACCACCTGGGCCTGGTTATCCCCTAAGAGCCACACCGTGAACCATTTTGTGAGTGCTATCCAATAGGTCCCCTCAAAGAAGGGTTTGGACATTTTTCTGAAGTATTAGGCATCCAGACAATGAGGTACCAACTGTCAGTGCAAACCTCTGGGGCCACAGGGGCGTCCAATGCCTGAGGTATTTAATTTATCTTCATCAGTACCATGAGTCAACCACTGTGGTACCTTGAGTCAACCACTGTGATACTTTGAGTCAACCACTGTGCTACCTTGAGTCAACCACTGTGCTACCTTGAGTCAACCACTGTGCTACCTTGAGTCAACCACTGTGATACTTTGAGTCAACCACTCTAGTACCTTGACACAATGTAGGCTGCAGGTCTGCCAAATCACACACAGATCTTCATCTATTTTATCTGTCTCATTGTGAAAACATGTTAATCTACAATATAAATGCTTTCTACAAATATGCATTGCAATGAACAGTACACAGTACTGTAGCCAAATTGTGGAGAGAGGAACAACTAAGTTCTAAAAAGGTAACATAGCAGAAAGCTTAATTTCTCTCTACAAACGTATTATGTCAAATAGAAATAGGGAGAACCCCATTTCAAGAATTGTTTATAGTCACAATTTGAAGAGTATTGAAAACATGGCATATTGGTTAAAGTGGTTGACTCAAGGGAGGCCTACATGGGGGACTTAAGGACATGAGAGGGTCCCCCTTATAATTATAAGGACGATAACCCCGAAATATTATATTACTCCCCCCCCCCACACTGACTGAGTTCTGTTTTTTTTGTGCGCCCCCCCCCCCCCCGAATATTACGTACGCTATGGAATTGTATGGGCAGGTCTTACGGTTATATAATAATTTTATTGCTGGTTCTGTTGGACGTTGTGCTGTGAACTCTGTCCGGACCCTTCAGCACCTGTTCCGGTCTTGGGGTATGGACAGAGGTCGCTGTAGGCTTCCGGTCTGTGCACACACGCTGGTTGCCTGTATATGCCGGTGTCCGGGAGGACCCGTTAGTTAGCGTGGGTTACTGACCATACCAGCTCACTCTGAGGCAAGCATATCTGCCAACTTCCCTGATCTCGGGTCCGGACTCTATGGAGCTCCGGAGTGATTTAGCTGCTTGTTCTAGGTTCTCTAATAAAGACTTTAATTGCAACCTGTACACTGTAATCGAACTGTTGTCGACCTTGTTCTTTCATCTCGTATATACTAGTGGTAGATAGATATCCGGACGAAAGGAAGTCCACTCCAGAATCATGCGTTGTTGCAAGTATGCCCCTGGGAAGCTTATGCTTTGTTACTTTCTGATTCATTCAGTACTTTTCAATAGTAAATTTATATTAAAGCCTGTCGAAATGTAGCTTGATAATTTTCATAATTATCTTTATCAGTTCTGGTTTGTATTGTCTAAATACGAAAATGTCCTCCAATTAGAAACGAAGTGATATTAAATGTTTTTTTGGTTTTCTAATTAGGCTTATATATAGGTCCCTGGTTGTATAAGACCTAATACCATTTTGGGTCGGCTTATAAACGGTGCATTCTTATTTTCGGGGGGCCCGGCCTATTAAGAGGGCAATAAGGTATGCTAGTGGACCTAGTGGTATAAAGAAAAACAATGGAATACAGCATGCACATTATTATTAGTGACATAGAATGTATGATTCTTGTGATCCTTACCATGGTTGTCCTTCCTGGGTATCTCTAGGCCTAGTTCATGTCCGGTCTCACACTACTCCTCTCTATAAATCACTATGTGCATTGTGGCTTGATCTCTTGTCCCAGGGACTCAAGGTGTTGGAGGGCGCATCAACTAAAGCAGTATTGGAGGTGTGCTGCTATAGTATATGTTCCCTGTGCTCTCCAATACATGCATGTATTAATCTCAACCTGTATGATGGAGTATAGGTCTCTTTGTAAAGTTGACAATAGATCAACTGGAAGTATGTTACAGACTTCCGACCTCTGGTATCCTAGCAACACACCCGCCTTTACAAGTAGTATCCTGGTCTGTGACGTCAGAGTCAGAGAATAACTCACATTGTGGTCCCACATCGTGACCCCTGTATGTCTATATACACACTAACTCTGTAGGGGCAGCAGAGGGCTTTAATGTGGCACCATGCCCCCCCCCCCACCACTAGTACACACACTAACCCTGTAAGGGCAGCAGGGGGCTTTAATGTGGCACCATGCCCCCCCCCCAACCACTAGTACACACACTAACCCTGTAAGGGCAGCAGGGGGCTTTAATGTGGCACCATGCCCCCCACCCACACCACTAGTACACACACTAACCCTGTAAGGGCAGCAGGGGGCTTTAATGTGGCACCATGCCCCCCACCACTAGTACACACACTAACCCTGTAAGGACAGCAGACGGCTTTAATGTGGCACCATGCCCCCCCCCACCACTAGTACACACACTAACCCTGTAAGGGCAGCAGGGGGCTTTAATGTGGCACCATGCCCCCCCCCACCACTAGTACACACACTAACTCTGTAAGGGCAGCAGGGGGCTTTAATGTGGCACCATGCCCCCCCCCCCCCACCACTAGTACACACACTAACCCTGTAAGGGCAGCAGAGGGCTTTAATGTGGCACCATGCCCCCCCCCCCCCACCACTAGTACACACACTAACCCTGTAAGGGCAGCAGAGGGCTTTAATGTGGCACCATGCCCCCCCCACCACTAGTACACACACTAACCCTGTAAGGGCAGCAGAGGGCTTTAATGTGGCACCATGCCCCCCCCCCCAACCACTAGTACACACACTAACACTGTAAGGGCAGCAGAGGGCTTTAATGTGGCACCATGCCCCCCCCCCCACCACTAGTACACACACTAACTCTGTAAGGGCAGCAGGGGGCTTTAATGTGGCACCATGCCCCCCCACCACTAGTACACACACTAACCCTGTAAGGGCAGCAGGGGGCTTTAATGTGGCACCATGCCCCCCCCCCCCACCACTAGTACACACACTAACCCTGTAAGGGCAGCAGAGGGCTTTAATGTGGCACCATGCCCCCCCCCCCCACCACCACTAGTACACACACTAACCCTGTAAGGGCAGCAGGGGGCTTTAATGTGGCACCATGCCCCCCACCACTAGTACACACACTAACCCTGTAAGGACAGCAGAGGGCTTTAATGTGGCACCATGCCCCCCCCCCCACCACCACTAGTACACACACTAACCCTGTAAGGGCAGCAGGGGGCTTTAATGTGGCACCATGCCCCCCACCACTAGTACACACACTAACCCTGTAAGGGCAGCAGGGGGCTTTAATGTGGCACTATGCCCCCCCCCCCCACCACTAGTACACACACTAACCCTGTAAGGACAGCAGACGGCTTTAATGTGGCACAGTGCCCCCCCCCCCACCACTAGTACACACACTAACCCTGTAAGGGCAGCAGGGGGCTTTAATGTGGCACTATGCCCCCCCCCCCCCCACCACTAGTACACACACTAACCCTGTAAGGACAGCAGACGGCTTTAATGTGGCACCATGCCCCCCCCCACCACTAGTACACACACTAACTCTGTAAGGGCAGCAGGGGGCTTTAATGTGGCACCATGCCCCCCCACCACTAGTACACACACTAACCCTGTAAGGGCAGCAGGGGGCTTTAATGTGGCACCATGCCCCCCCCCACCACTAGTACACACACTAACTCTGTAAGGGCAGCAGGGGGCTTTAATGTGGCACCATGCCCCCCCACCACTAGTACACACACTAACCCTGTAAGGGCAGCAGAGGGCTTTAATGTGGCACCATGCCCCCCCCCCCCACCACTAGTACACACACTAACCCTGTAAGGGCAGCAGACGGCTTTAATGTGGCACCATGCCCCCCCCCCACCACTAGTACACACACTAACCCTGTAAGGGCAGCAGGGGGCTTTAATGTGGCACCATGCCCCCCCCCCCACCACTAGTACACACACTAACTCTGTAAGGGCAGCAGAGGGCTTTAATGTGGCACCATGCCCCCCCACCACTAGTACACACACTAACCCTGTAAGGGCAGCAGAGGGCTTTAATGTGGCACCATGCCCCCCCCCCACCACTAGTACACACACTAACTCTGTAAGGGCAGCAGAGGGCTTTAATGTGGCACCATGCCCCCCCACCACTAGTACACACACTAACCCTGTAAGGGCAGCAGAGGGCTTTAATGTGGCACCATGCCCCCCCCCCCCACCACTAGTACACACACTAACCCTGTAAGGGCAGCAGAGGGCTTTAATGTGGCACCATGCCCCCCCCCCCACCACCACTAGTACACACACTAACCCTGTAAGGGCAGCAGAGGGCTTTAATGTGGCACCATGCCCCCCCCCCACCACTAGTACACACACTGACCCTGTAAGGGCAGCAGAGGGCTTTAATGTGGCACCATGCCCCCCCCCCCACCACCACTAGTACACACACTAACCCTGTAAGGGCAGCAGAGGGCTTTAATGTGGCACCATGCCCCCCCCCCCCCCACCACTAGTACACACACTGACCCTGTAAGGGCAGCAGAGGGCTTTAATGTGGCACCATGCCCCCCCCCCCACCACTAGTACACACACTGACCCTGTAAGGGCAGCAGAGGGCTTTAATGTGGCACCATGCCCCCCCCCCACCACTAGTACACACACTAACCCTGTAAGGGCAGCAGAGGGCTTTAATGTGGCACCATGCCCCCCCCCCGACCACTAGTACACACACTAACCCTGTAAGGGCAGCAGAGGGCTTTAATGTGGCACCATGCCCCCCCCCCCACCACTAGTACACACACTAACCCTGTAAGGGCAGCAGAGGGCTTTAATGTGGCACCATGCCCCCCCCCCCACCACTAGTACACACACTAACCCTGTAAGGGCAGCAGAGGGCTTTAATGTGTCACCATGCCCCCCCCCCCACCACTAGTACACACACTAACCCTGTGAGGGCAGCAGAGGGCTTTAATGTGGCACCATGCCCCCCCCCACCACTAGTACACACACTGACCCTGTAAGGGCAGCAGAGGGCTTTAATGTGGCACCATGCCCCCACCACTAGTACACACACTAACCCTGTAAGGGCAGCAGAGGGCTTTACTGTGACACCATGCCCCCACCACTAGTACACCCACTAACCCTGTAAGGGCAGCAGAGGGCTTTAATGTGGCACCATGCCCCCCCCACCACTAGTACACACACTAACCCTGTAAGGGCAGCAGAGGGCTTTAATGTGGCACCATGCCCCCCCACCACTAGTACACACACTAACCCTGTAAGGGCAGCAGAGGGCTTTAATGTGGCACCATGCCCCCCCACCACTAGTACACACACTAACCCTGTAAGGGCAGCAGAGGGCTTTAATGTGGCACCATGCCCCCCCCACCACTAGTACACACACTGACCCTGTAAGGGCAGCAGAGGGCTTTAATGTGGCACCATGCCGCCCCCCACCACCACTAGTACACACACTAACCCTGTAAGGGCAGCAGAGGGCTTTAATGTGGCACCATGCCCCCCCCCCCACCACCACTAGTACACACACTAACCCTGTGAGGGCAGCAGAGGGCTTTAATGTGGCACCATGCCCCCCCCCCCCACCACCACTAGTACACACACTAACCCTGTAAGGGCAGCAGAGGGCTTTAATGTGGCACCATGCCCCCCCCCACCACTAGTACACACACTAACCCTGTAAGGGCAGCAGAGGGCTTTAATGTGGCACCATGCCCCCCCCCCCCCACCACTAGTACACACACTAACTCTGTAAGGGCAGCAGAGGGCTTTAATGTGGCACCATGCCCCCCCCCCACCACTAGTACACACACTAACCCTGTAAGGGCAGCAGAGGGCTTTAATGTGGCACCATGCCCCCCCCCACCACTAGTACACACACTAACCCTGTAAGGGCAGCAGAGGGCTTTAATGTGGCACCATGCCCCCCCCCCCCACACTAGTACACACACTAACTCTGTAAGGGCAGCAGAGGGCTTTAATGTGGCACCATGCCCCCCCCCCCACCACCACTAGTACACACACTAACCCTGTAAGGGCAGCAGAGGGCTTTAATGTGGCACCATGCCCCCCCCCCCCCCACCACTAGTACACACACTAACCCTGTAAGGGCAGCAGAGGGCTTTAATGTGGCACCATGCCCCCCCCCCCCACCACCACTAGTACACACACTAACCCTGTAAGGGCAGCAGAGGGCTTTAATGTGGCACCATGCCCCCCCCCCCCCACCACTATTACATACACTAACCCTGTAAGGGCAGCAGACTATGCCCTCCTGCCGTACTGATGAATGCGGCTCATGTGAGTAACTCGCCAGTGCTGCACTCCAGCTTCATGATAATCATGGTTTGATACAGTCCCAATCAGTCTACTTGATGCACCAACCCAGTGCCGATCAGTTAGACGGGTATGGAATGCAGATGGCATTAAGTTCACCAGAGTGAACGGACAAACGTTTAGAGTGCGTGTTAATCAAGTCCTAATCAAGTCTTAGTCTTAAAGTATTAATAGTACTTACCATTACTAAAAAAGGGAAACAAATAGAAAAGAAAAAAAGGGGGTCAGAGGGCAGAGCCCCCCATGATATCAATATATATGACGCAATCTATAATTAGTGGGTATTATTAAGTCTTTAAGATTAAGACATTTAAAAATTTGATTAAGACTCTAAACGTTTTTCCGTGCATTCTGGTGAGCTAGGCCTGCATGTTAGTAAAAAAACAGTTTGAACCAAGGCTGAATGTGTGATTTACATCACAATTGACTCGGGGTCAAGGTAGTTAGGTGATTGACTTGTATAAGCAATTACTGCCTATATATGACCAGTATTTCTGTTGAAATTATTATAGATATAATCATGGAATCGTGAATCAGTCATGAGTCCTTGAATATGATTCTTATTGGAAATTACTACCGAATGATATATGTAACACAACCTTAATACAGAACGTCACAACTTGAAGTAAATAAAAGGGCACAAGAAATGTTCTTGATCCTTTGGAATACTTAGCACATAAGACCCAGAGTGTGACCTTAAGTCAAAAAACATACATACCTATGTACCACGATGGAGGCTGAGGTGAAGCTTATGCGGAACGAATCAGACCTACTATAATGTCGCACCATGTTGAAACACACTTTTTTTGGGCTTGGTTAGGGAGTGGTCATTTTTTAACAACAGGGGGGGGGGCGTGGTGGATTCTCGCGCAAGTGGGTCGAAATTTTTTTTGTCCCCCCCACGTACTTTGAAAGCTGTTAAACGTTCGGAAGTGAAAGTTTTTGCAAACGTTTTTTTTTCACATTATAAAAAGTTATGAATATGACTTTCACAAGAACGTTTTTCTAAATATATTGTAATGTTACATTTTGTCGAATGTCCGACTCCCCCTCACTTGGTTTGGTTATAGATGTCTAACCCATACAGCATTTCCATGGACTTTTACCAGCTTTCCTACGTTTGTCAATTAACCATGTTACCGCACTTCATAGTGATCCTTTGAGATCACAATGAATGCCAGATTTCCCCAGTTATTTTTACAGCCACTGTATTTTCCAAATCCCAGTAAATTTTACGGGCATTTCCTGTTCATTTTTTTACGGTGATTCGGTGATTGGATGTAATTGTATGATGCTTCTCCAGCAGTCATCAGCATGTATGACAATTCTTTGTACCTCATTTACATTCCACATTTTAGAATAAATTAAAGATTAATTTCTGTTATATTTTTAGAATTGAATCGTTGTTGTTTCATGATGATTCTCTGCTGTTTGTAAACATGTCATGAGAAATTGGTTAGAAGCAAGAGTCATACGCCTGGTTCATGTATTGATTACTAGGGGGCACCACCTACCCTGTCACAAGTGTCAGGTTATTCTACAGTAGATGGGTAGAATAGTCATTTCGTCTCATTGTACCTGCATGTATACTTTGGTCCATACACCACTGTAAGGGAGCTGCTCATTACTAGTATCTAAAAACACGGAGGGGGCATGGTCACTCCCTTAACCACACAGTCTACATGGATAATACTGCCCTACAGCCAGCTCAGTACAGTACTCACAACACTCTAGCACTCTATTGTATTTAAATATTCTAGAATTCACCTCTATATCATTGGATGATGTTCGTGAGGTAAAGCATTCAGTATTCCAAGCACTGTCACAGCATAATATTTAGAGAATAGGGGTTCATCAAATGTCATCAATGGGTATTAAAGTGGCATTCTCACCGAGCGTTTCCAACTCACAATTCTAGTACTGTTCTAGTCTGCTATGTGCTAAGTGCAAGTGCTAAGAATGCCCCTTTAATAGGTCAGAAAGGAATCCAATGTAGTCTGACCATAGATTTTTCCAGTGTATTTTCAATGGGGGGGGGGGATAATATTGTACGTAAGTTTAATCCAACATGACCATATATTGGACAATACCATCAAAATCGAAGGGTCATTTTTTAACATCCTGAGTAATTTTTAGGGAAATTTTCTTTTTGTCCCATATTTCGGATGTACTAACTTAAACAGGATATTCCGTGCATTTATTTGTACCCTGCCACATATAGATATTTTATTGTGAACGCCATTTTTACATGCACTGAGAAACACAAAAAGATGGATCTTAAAAAAATCAGATGACAAGTTGCAAAAATTTCAATATCTCAACTGTTAACAGGGGTAGAAACGAAGTTTAACGGGCATTTTACTCCTTGCTTATATGCGCAGACCATCAATTTATGAAAAAAAAGAGAAAAAAGGCCCTCCCGCACCTCCAGGAAAAAGCATATTTTTTTAAAAAGCCTCCCTCCCTCGCCAATTTTTTCCAAAAAGTGTCCGCAAAGCTGAAAATCGATTTTAAGTGGCCTAATACATGTAAACCAATAATCAATGGTGCTGAGATATCAACAAATGTTCCCCTCTGTTATCAGATACAACAGCTGCCACCAGCTGTTTCACACAGAACACATCACATCGAAGAGACATACAGTACAGAACGTACAGCCAGCACGCCACTAGGTGCACATATAATGCTGTACGCTGATACGAGTACAATACCTGTACCATGTACAACAGATGCCTTGTGACTGGGCTGGATAACACATGCCTCGCCATTTGTCAGGGTGCGTCATCCCCCTAGGCCGTTTTATTCCGTTAACTTGAATTACGGATCCACCATTTTATGCTGTTGTCTTTGGAAATCCTGGAGGATTTGGCAAAAAAAAAGAAGCAAAGTATATGCTGACCAGCAAACCCTTAATATTTATCAATGTCCCTTCATATAATTGCCAAAAAAAGGGGGTTTCCACTCTTTTCTTCGCCTCTGGGAGCTAGGAAATTTTGCTAACCAGGGGTGGAATTTCACAGCTTATATTTCTTTCCCACCTATTGCCCAAAGAAATTGCCATAAAAGTCAAAGTTATCAACATCAGGTTGCCCTACCTCTACATACAGAGACACACATTGTGGTCGTTGATGTTATTCCTGCACCAACTGTTACAGCTTCTACATGCTTATAACTGGCCGCACCTCGAGAGGCATCGAGCAAACTTTTTTGATAAAACTTATTAAAAGAACCAACTGGTACAGCTTTAAACCATCGTGGATTCTCTCCCCTCTCCCTCCCCAACCCCTCCTGTCTCCCTCTCTGCCATATGACATATCTCCGCCTCTTCCCCACACTCCCTACCCCCCCCCCCCCTCTGCCCACATCTCAATCGCCTTTCCTCAAAAGATAGACTTCATTTAATATAAAAAATAAACGCTTTGGTTATCTTGACCAGTATATGAGCTCTGTACATCATTACTACTACACTATATTGCAGACAGAGTAGGTTATAACAGCCGTGTGGATATAAATCTATCTCTGCGGACTTGGAAAAAAGGAGGATAAAAATCGACACGGCCCCTTTGAGCTAAAAATCGACACGGCGACATGGTCAAAATTGTGGGTACCCATGTAGAGGCACATTATTACGACTACACTATATTGCAGACAGAGTAGGTTATAACAGCCGTGTGTAGATAAGCTATCTCTGCTTTATCCCCTCCACCCGCTATCTGTAGTATCTGTAGTATCAGTCCCTTATCACACAGACCTATCACACTGCAGGCATGGAGCTGTGTGGCCGCTGATAATGGTGTAGGAACGTTGTAAATGGGCTACATCAGGTCCTCAGTAGGGGGTCTGGATGGGGGGGTCCCAATTTCCCCTGTCGATTTTAAGAAATGCCCATGTCACCATGTCAATTTTAAGAAAATGCCATGTCCCATGTCGTTATCTCTTATATTCCTCATGTCACATGTCACTAGGCCAAAAAAAGCCCATGTCGCCGTGTCGATTTTAGTGGTCCACACCCATTCAGTATACTCATACTTACATTTGGCTCTAGAGGGGTCAAACCCGACCTGGCGACCTGGGCAGTTTTCCAGGCGACCACGCGATCTGATATCATAATGTAAGCGACCTGGCGACTTTTGAACAAGTTTGGTTAATAGTAGAAGGGGTCTAAAAAAACAGCGACTGTGTGACCTTGGGCTCAGAATTTGGCGACTTTCCAATCCGAGGGGTCCCCTCTGCACCACCCCTACCCTTACATCTAACCGCTGTTATGTTGGGGTTTGATAAGGAGTCCCCCAGACTGTACTTTTTTCCTTTTTTAAGCACCCAGATACACATGTACACTAGGGGAAAAAGTGTATCTGGGATACACTAGAGGACAGAAATGTATCTGGGATACACTAGAGGACAGAAGTGTATCTGGGATACACTCATTAAGAATACACAGACTGATGTGTATCTGATATAAGAAGAAGTTAGTGGGGTCCTGAAACATATAAGGTGATCATTTATGCATTGTCTACCCACACTGAAAACTCTATGGGAGAAAAAGTAATCAAGGGTGATTACTTTTTGTAATCACGGTGATTGTGACACAAGTGAGTACTTGGTAATCACTAGAGTAATCATATGTGATGACCCCTGGTCATCACTATGATTACTTTTTAAAAATTCATCTATGAATGATTTCATATAATTTATTTCTCTGTACAACAAGATATCAATCCCTAATTAGTTTATAATCACCCCCTCATCTTGTCATCATATCCTGATTGAGAGCACTTCTAGCCCTCAGAGCAAGCCTAATAAGGCATATTTGCGAATACAGTAACCAGGAGCCCATTCTTACATTAGTAGATATGGTTTCAGGCACAAAAAAGGTGTGCATGTGTACGCATGTGTATGCTCTTAATAATTTCGCTAAAATCTTACTTGTAAATCACTGGAGTTCCTTATGTGCCAATATTCCTCATATATATCATTTTATAAGTTTCTATGATTAGATTTGATATAGATATGAATCCATATATGGCCTGGAGTAGGAACTGCATGTTCTATTACTGTCTAGTAGAGCCCTCTAGTGGCAAATATTCTAATCAAGATGATGACTTCGGGTAATCATGATGATGACCTCAACTAATCAACTGGCTATGATTACCGTAACTAATCAATAGTGATTAGTTTTAGATATTCCTAAGTTTTCAGTGCAGTACTATTTGATCATGGGTCATGTTTTTAAGTTATGTTATGAGCGATCAATAAAGAATTTGACACTTCCATCCTCAACTAGTGTATCCCAGATACACTTCTGTCCCCTTGTGTATCTGAGATACACTTCCGTCCCCCAAGTATATGCGAGATACACTTCCGCCCCTAGTGTATCCCAGATACACTTCCGTCTCCTAGTGTATCCCAGATACACTTCCGTCTCCTAGTGTATCCCAGATACACTTCCGTCTCCTAGTGTATCCCAGATACACTTCCGTCTCCTAGTGTATCCCAGATACACTTCCTCCCCTAGTGTATCCCAGATACACTTCCGGTCAGCCAGCTTGGAAAGCAGCACATGCATCTGCTGCATCAGGTGCTGGCTCCTGATTGGTCAGATTGTTGTGTATCTGAGGTATACTACTGGAAGTGTATCTCAGATGAACAGAAAGCTGAAAATCGGCCCCACTGCTACGGGATTTCCATATATATTTGTGGACCTCCATAAATATATGGAGAGTATATTTACGAACCTCCGCAAATTTGCGGACCTCCACATATTTGTGGAGAAACAGCACCCTGGGATTGCTAAAATTGGCCCCCTCGATAATTAGCTGAAATCTCTGGATATGGACCTCTCTTGTGAAATGGATCCACAAGTTGACCTGAAAGGGCTGCAGGCATCTGATCAGGATGGTGTTTCTCCACAAATTTGCGGAGCTCCGCAAATTTGTGGAGCTCCGCAAATTTGCTTCCATAAATTTGTGGAGCTCCGCAAATATATATGGAGCTCCGTATTTGTATGCTTAAGTACTAAAAAACAATTTCCATATATATTTGCGGACCTCCATAAATATATGGAGAGTGTATTTACGGACCTCCGCAAATTTGCGGACCTCCGCAAATTTGTGGAGAAACACCATCCAGAATAAGCAGTGGAAGTGAGTATGCAGTTAACCCCTTAAAGTTGTTATGTTGCCTTAAAGTACGGTGTAAAAAGATGTAGTTGCTGAGCAGCAAAATGTGCTGTAGCTGTGCAGCACATTTGCAGTAAAAAGTGATATAGCAAGTGAGTGATTTCTGTTGCTGGTTGTGTCTCATGTGATTGTAACAATTGAAACGTCTTTGACAATTCAATTCAATTCAATTCAATTCAATTTTATTCACACACAACTCCTTTCGGGGCAAAGGAGCGGATGTACTACACTGTAGTCTTTGACCAGGTGTACCGGTAGCAGCGTTAAAATGGTAGAAATGAGGCCTATGTAAAAGGAGAAGCAGGGAAACAGTGCACCCATATTTTGATATACATTTTTAGCAAACATATTAAAGTCAATTTTGTTATATTTATATACTAAGCATATTATGCATAGTAGAGCATAATATCATTATTTCCCTCTGACCAGTCAAAGACGTCACTTTATATATAACTTTGAGTTTAAACAGCTGCACTGTGCAAAGTAATAGCAGGCCCATAGCTAGGGGGGTGACTTGGGGTACTCGTCACCCCCCCACGGACCCCCAGAGAGACAAAGGTCCACATTTTGGAGCCCCAGACACTAGCTTTCTAGGGGTTTTTGCGGCTTATCAATCGGACAATCATTAAGAAATCTGCAGAGAAAAACATAAAAATGGAACTTTTGAATACTTTTCAGTAAATTCTATAGTAGATATATCATCATATTAGACCATAGGGATTGGATCATTTGGATCTAGAGAAATTTCCTATTTAAGGGGACAATGGACATTTCAGGGGGTGACCTTGGTGGGCATTTCTAGGGGGAGGACCATGGATGATGTGGGACCTTGGGGGTGACCTTTGGGGGTGACATTGATGGGGAACTTTTAGGGGGAGGACCATGGATGATGTGGGACCTTGGGGGTGACCTTTGGGGGGGGTGACCTTGTTGGAGAACTTCTAGGGGGAGGACCATGGATGATGTGGGACCTTGGGGGTGGACCTTTGGGGGGTGACCTTGGTGGGGAACCTCTAGGGAGCGAGGACCATGGATGATGTGGGACCTTGGGGTGGGACCTTTGGGGTGACCTTGGTGGGGAACCTCTAGGGAGCGAGGACCATGGATGATGTGGGACCTTTGGGGTGGGACCTTTGGGGTGACATTGGTGGGGAACCTCTAGGGGGAGGACCATGGAAGATGTGGGACCTTGGGGGGACCTCTGGGGGGGTGACCTTGGTGGGGAACTTCTAGGGAGCAAGGAGCATGGATGGTGTGGGACCTTGGGGGGCACCTTGTGGGGTGACATTGGTGGAGACCTAGGAGAGAGAGGTGAAGGGGGAGGTGGATATGTTAGGATGTGGGGGCTGATGTGCTGGTCTAAAGAAGGGGGCCTCTGAACAATGACATAAAGTAAACCCAACCATGATCTACACCCCTTCTGACTCCCTCCCACTCCTCCAACCCAACCATGATCTACACCCCTTCTGACTCCCTCCCACTCCTCCAACCCAACCATGATCTACACCCCTTCTGACTCCCTCCCACTCCTCCAACCCAACCATGATCTACACCCCTTCTGACTCCCTCCCACTCCTCCAACCCAACCATGATCTACACCCCTTCTGACTCCCTCCCACTCCTCCAACCCAACCATGATCTACACCCCTTCTGACTCCCTCCCACTCCTCCAACCCAACCATGATCTACACCCCTTCTGACTCCCTCCCACTCCTCCAACCCAACCATGATCTACACCCCTTCTGACTCCCTCCCACTCCTCCAACCCAACCATGATCTACACCCCTTCTGACTCCCTCCCACTCCTCCAACCCAACCATGATCTACACCCCTTCTGACTCCCTCCCACTCCTCCAACCCAACCATGATCTACACCCCTTCTGACTCCCTCCCACTCCTCCAACCCAACCATGATCTACACCCCTTCTGACTCCCTCCCACTCCTCCAACCCAACCATGATCTACACCCCTTCTGACTCCCAACCTACTCCTCCAATCTAGCCATGATCCAAACCCCTTCTAACTCCCAAGTTATTTCTCCAGCCCAGATATACACCCCTACTTACTTCTTGAATCTAGCCATGATCTACACCCCTTCTGGCTCCCTGCCTACTCCTCCAACCCAGCTATAACCCACACCCCTTCTGACTCCCAACTTATTTCTCCAGCCCAGCTATGATTGACACCCCTCCTTCCAACTCTCTACCTACTTCTCTAATCTAGCTATGATCTACACCCTTTCTGACTCTCTTCCCATTCCTGCAACCAAGCTATGATCTACACCCCTCCTTACTCCCTACCTGCCCTGCCCGATGCATTTGGGGTTGGGGGTGGGGGGGGGGAAGCATCCTGGAAGACAAAAATGATTTACCTCTTTATATATTCCCCATCAGTATGGTAGATGATAATTGCACACATTAGCTGTGGAATACTACATGCCAAAATGCATCAGAATGCACCATTGACAGTCTAGTTATTTCAAATTTTCCGCAATGGTAAAAGGTCCACTTTTGAAGCCAAGGTCATCCCCCCATCTGGAGCTCTGGATACGGGCCTGTAATAGGCAATAAGGATTGGCACAAACTATTTTACATTGTACAGATATATAAAATATCAAAAATTAAATTTAAAAAAAAATCTATTTTGAAGCTGCCCAGTGATAGACTCCAACACTGGAGGTTGTGAGTTCAATCCTTGTTCAAGCCGCCCCTCTTTGTTTTACCTACAGCCAGCTACAAAAAAGATTTTCCCTCACATGGATGATTAAAAATACCACCAGCAGTGAGAGGTTTATAATCAATCAGTTGAGAAGTGGCCTCGAGGTATATCACAATATGTCTGTTTCTAACATTGGCTCTGTGGCACAAAGGATCAGGGTCCGTCTCCAACACTGCATGTTGTGAGTTTGATCCCTAGAGGCATGGAATGTCTAGAATGATTCCCTGATTCAGTGCAGCAATGGAGGTTGGGTGGATGGTAGGTGGCACCTTGTGGCAATAAGGGGAACTCCATATGGCTGTGACTATACATGGGTAAAATTCGACACGTGCGACACAGCGACACGGGGGGTTAATTGTTAAAATCGACACGTGCGACACGGGGGGTTTAAAAATCGACTGACACAAAATTATAAGCCAAAATGTCTAGAATAAATATCGACACGGCGACACGGCACCTTAGCTAAAAAACGACACGGCGACACGGCTATAATTCTGGCTACCCATGTATAGTCACATGGCTGCTTCTGTAAACGTAGATATTTTTGCTCACATATATTTTCTAGAATTTGCCACAAACTACAGTTTCACGTGTATTTGAATCCGTGGATTTTGGAAAATTGTAGTAGTTGGACTATATTGAATAAATATTCACTCTGTACATATTTTTGCAGATTTTAAAATCAGCGAAAACCACGAAAATATATACAGCGCGAAATAAAGTATGTTTACAGTATCGGAGTTTATGGCATCTAACTATAGTATAAGAGTTGTACCGGTTATTATCTTTTCACAAACCCCTGTTTCTTTCTTTCTTTTTTTCTTTCATCTTCAGAACTGATATCAAACACAACTATGGACAATTGCATCAGGTATAACACTGTGGTGCATCTGGTATTTAGAATCTTCAATCTAAGATTGTCATGCTATAGGACATTCGGAAATAAATGTTATGATATTAATTATCTTAGAGTCTGTCCATGAGCATGTAGGCCTGGTATGGACGGCTAATGCTGCAATGGTGATCGAATCTATTGATATTATGCGATAATAATAACAAGAAACTATCAATGTGAAGCCTTCAAGGGAATTCAGCCAATGTCCTTGTAATGTTTATGTGTCCATTCTTAAACTAGATTGTAGTACAGTGAAACTTCATTGTAACAAAATAAGTTACATCAAACACTTTCTTATAACAAACTAATTATAGTTGGCATCATTTTGATTACTTCTATTCAAATAAACATTGGTTACAAATTGGTTTAAAACAAACTAAGCATGCTAATTTTAGGGTATTTGTTGTAACCAAGTTTCACTGTAAGTCGTTGACATTGTACTAGTAGGTTAGACTTGGAGCTCTTGCTGCTGCTGCTCTCTACTGCTCACTGCTGCTGCTCCCCCCCCCTCCCCCCACACACACGGGAGGCATGGAGACGGACGGGTCCACTCCACACCAGGGGGGTGGTGGGCAAGACCCGGCATGTCCGTCCTGCCCACCACCCTCAGCCCTGACCACCCGACTACACACCTTAGGCTGCACTACGTAACACCCAAACACTACACGCTGTAACAGCCAATCACTGCTTAGTGTGACCCCCAGCTGGCCGCCCCCCCCCCCCCCCCCCCCCCCATACACCACCACCCACCCTCCCCCACGGCCGCACAGTCCACAGTACAATCAGCAGCGCGCCATTTTGGATTGGAGTGCTGCGTCCACGTCTGCTGCTGCGTCCGCCGCGCGTTCCCCGGTCACCAGTCGACGCTGAGAGCTGCTTGTACCACGTCCTCCTTATACCGCGGATACCTACTCCCACATCATGAAGGCTGTCCTGTCCCTGCTCGTCCTCCTCCAGGCCCTCATACTGGCCGCAGCACAGGAGAGTAAGGACTTACTTTATGTCTATTGTGTTAGATTCTGTTTGCTGTTTTAGTTGTCCGTTAGAGGTTATTATAGTGGTGGTGGTGGCTGTAACGCCGTAAGGAGAGCTTGCCGTGTATGCCGCCTTCTCACCAGGCGGCTCCCACATGATGCCCTTCAGTGGGAAGGGAAGGTCACCCATGCTGTCCTCCCCCGTCACCCCTTACACCACACAGGCTGGTGGCCATAACATACACCTATACAAGGTGTGAAGGCGGCAGATGGCGGCGAGTTAGGGAGAGGCATGGAGGAGGAATAAGGAGAGCCGCCTTCTACCTGTCCCTCCTCCCTCCCCCGCCTTCCTGCAGCGTTCACGCCGCGTTCGTGCAGCGTTCGTGCAGCGTTCTGCCGCTCAAGGACAAACCCCGAGAACGCTGCAAACCCGAAAACACAGCACCACCCATGGATATACACGTCACACTGTGACAGGGTGGACATGGCCTCTGTAGTCGGCAGCCTGCACTTTAGTTTTGATTGATCTTTAAGTAATTATTTATCGTTGATATGAGTTCCAATCTATTCAGTTCAAACTACGCAACTTTATAAGAGGATGGATCAAAAATTGGAAATAAAGAAACCCCTCCTTCAGAAAAGGTCAGAAAAGGCCAACTTTTGATGCAATTTCAGTTTTGGAGTTTTCACCCTCTATCATTTATTGTTCCCATACAGTTACTGGGCCTATGTTAGCTCAGGAAATGTCAGCATATCTCCCTGCCCTAGATATCACGGCTCTTATGGCCCTGGATTTGAAATGAAAACACATGTAAGCCCCCTACAGAGAGATAGTCTACCTCTAAGTTAGACGCGGTGCCTGATATAAACAAATAGACTGCTAGATAAATACACCAAATCCTAAGTAAGCAGTCACCGTGAACAGAATAGAGATGGAATTCATAATCATGCAAATTAGGTATTTTGGTTTGCAGTGGATGTTGCCTGTAAATTATACTATAAGTATAAACGACATTAATAGTGGCACTTATATTTAGCTAAATGTGCAGCGACACTTTGTCTTTGAGTTACAGATGGTTTCATATAATTATTAATACACTGGTTGGTGTCTGATGATTCAGACGATTGGCTTCAAAGTTATGCATATTCACCCATACTCCATACATGTGAATGTCTTTGGGAACAGTGACACTGTGTGGTGTCAATTATCCTTTCAAATTCCATAATGTCTAGGTTAGAGCGCCATTTATAGCTGACCCCCACCACACCTGTCATTGTGATTGTGTAGAGCTCCCCCCCCCCCCCCCCAGCTACACCCCACACACCGGCCTCCACTATAATGACCTTGTCTATATTAAGCTCGACTTCAACCTTAAAGTTACATAACGCTTTTGACTCAGCGTCCACAGTTAACCCCTTTGACACTGTGTGACGTCTTACCCCCCCCCCCCCCCCCGTCCCTGGGAGTGACTTGGACATTTTAACCAGTCACAGATGCAGTAATATCAATTCGATATATCATGATGTCAGGCATAGTATTCAGATATTTATATATAGGTATTTCACACCGATTCATTATGCAGTCAAGAATACAATACACACATTCTTATGAGTAATATAGCCTACTCTACTGACGTATAGATCATATATAGGATTATATACCAACCCCAGGACACTTCCAGTAGAAGCTGCCAAAACATGTGCCTAGTCTACACGTGTATACTGTGAGTCATGTCGGGAATTACCACATGTTCCTGATATCATTCTTACAAAGACACAATATACCATGGTCCTCGCTCAGGTGGCCGTGACCCACATAGGGGTGGCACCACAGACACAGGGGACGTCACAGACTTTATAAATAGACGCTGGGGTGTGTGTGACCTTCAAACCACGTCTCCCAACATCTTGAAGCCTCTGTAGGTCACAGCAGCCCGAGCACACCCCGCCCTGTTTGTATAGACCCGTTAAGGGCCGCACAGTGCTGTGTTGTCCTTAGCCTTGGTCGTCATGATGCATGAATGCACCCCTGGCGTATTTAGTGACCCGGGGATGCATTCATGCATCATGACGACCATTTAGGGTATTAAGAACAGCGCCAACCGTGTAAGTCTGGCTGCATTCATGCACTAGGACGTAGGCCGTGACGTACTTAAAGGGCATGCTGCATTAAAGCATGATGCGGCCCTTACAGGGTTAGACTGGTCCCAGTCTCCACATCCTACACATGGCCCACCTCTAAGTGTAATGTTACATCAGACTGTAAACTTACGTGATGGGTGCACGTCTAATGTTTGTCCACTCCGACCCCTGGGCCCTGAGTGGTGGGGGTGGGGGGGGGGGTACATTTTGTGCTGTAAGACCACTGTATTAGCTGCACCCCGACTTTGGGCAGATTCTATAAGCCGCACTGGTGACTAGCTGACTAGCCGCAGCCTATTCACGAGGTTTTACAGCAGTGGCTATTCACTACCCCTAGTCTGTGCGAACCCCGTGTGGGAACCCATGTCAAGGTGTTCCCCGGGGGACAAGATGGCGGCCCTCCCTGTGTGCCCCGTTAGAGCGCTATATGGCCGACTAGAGGACCTGCCCAGGCACATTCTGTAAACCTGCTGAGCCTCATTAATAGTTAAGCCGCACCCACCCCGTGCTTACCAATAGTACAAAGTACACCATCACCAGGTACAACCTTACAGTCACATCAAACTGGTCTGACAAACTCAACATGGCTGAGGTGTAGCTTGTGCCAAGTTATGGCATCTAGCGCCAGGGGCTCGTCTACCCATCCCCAGCCCATCCCCCCTCCCCCCCCCCCCCCCCCCCCCGTGTATGACGGATCTGGGAGTGTGTTCTTCCGTGTGTCAATAATGACATAGACATGTAGCACCATCCTAGTGTGTGGGTCTGTACTATAAGGCTGTAGCAGAACGACTGCAGCGCCAGGGTGGCCATAGCAGCGGCACGTAGGGGAACTACAGTGTAGAATGTAGCCATTACTGCATGTTCTCCCCACAGTATACCAATAATGGGTTATAGTCCCTGCCGGGAATCACTGCAGCTATTTAAATACATCAGGTGTGAGCCCTGGGGCCTCCTCTACCTACCTCAATGTCTCTGGGGGACAAGTCTCTGGGGGACATGTCTCTGGGGGACAAGTCTCTGGGGGACAAGATGGCTGCCTAAACTGGGTCCCCCACATGTTGGCTATATAGTATACCGACTGACTACAGAGACTTGCGCCTTAGGCTTGGCGGCCAGGGCCTCAGGCTCAAGGTCATTGGGTCATTGCAGACTTTTTCAATAGGATTCTATTCTTGACACCAATTTGTTCCGCCAGGGTTACTCAGGAACTTGTGTACATTGTGGACACTGTGTGCTGGTAGCAGGGAGGTAGGCACTGAGGTGGGGGGGGGGGGGGGGTCAGGGTGTGACAACTGCCGCGCTATATCCCCCTTAATGTGACAAGTGCTGGCCAACATGGGAGGACAGCCATGAAAAAAGTGTCCAACTACAAAGGGGCTGTCCTGATGAGATACAACAAAAACCTGAATAACACCAACATTATGGCATTATGTGTCCCTGTGTGTGTCAGTATATAAAGAGGGAACTAGTGACACGCCACACGGGCCACTCCAACTCCTGCTCACGCTAACCGTGCACTCTATCTTGGACGGCCCCCAGAACTAGAGAATATGTGCACTCTTAGTCTATATAGTGGGCTGACCCCCCCCCCCCCTTCCCAGAGTCCCACCCAAAAAGTTCAGACATCTAGAAGGTCAAGTGGATGGGGGTGGAAAAGGGCCAGGGGGTGGGGAGGGGTAAGGGAGGGAATAACAGTGGTAGAGGGAAACAATATACATCTACATCTAGTATCTGCTGCATTGCCCAGCATCCTGGCTGCTATAGACTCCAAATGGCGGCTTCCAGAGTGAGATCCATTAGATACTATTGATACCTATATAAAAGTACTTGTGGGAACCTAGTATTTAATGCACCACAGCCACAGTGTATAATGCAAAAAACAAGCAGGAGACACATAGGCAATCGGGGCGAGGGGGACAAGATGGCGCCCCCTAAGTGAGATGCACTAGAGTCCTATAAAATAGCGGTGAGAATCTAGAAGCCTGGCTCACCACCACTCTAGGATGTATTATGTAGGCTGCGGCCTTATCTCGTGTCAGGGGGACAAGATGGCGGTCAGGTGGACAAGATGGCGGCCCCCAGGTGAGATGCACTAGAGTCCTATATGATAGCGGTGAGAATCTAGCAGCCTGGCTCACCCCCACTCTAGGATGTATTATGTAGGGTACGGCCTTATCTCGTGTCAGGGGGACAAGATGGCGGCCCCCAGGTGAGATGCACTAGAGTCCTATATGATAGCGGTGAGAATCTAGCAGCCTGGCTCAGCACCACTCTAGGATGTATTATGTAGGGTACGGCCATATCTCGTGTCAGGGGGACAAGATGGCGGCCCCCAGGTGAGATGCACTAGAGTCCTATATGATAGCGGTGAGAATCTAGCAGCCTGGCTCAGCACCACTCTAGGATGTATTATGTAGGGTACTGCCTTATCTCGTGTCAGGGGGACAAGATGGCGGCCCCCAGGTGAGATGCACTAGAGCCCTATATAATAGTGGTGAGAATCAAGCAGCCTGGCTCACCACCACTCTAGGATGTATTATGTAGGGTACGGCCTTATCTGAGGCCCCTAAAATAACTCAAGGGCTGCTAGGATGGAGATACGACCCACAGCCGCTATCAGGGCTAGCCCTTTAAGGGCAGAATAGTGCTTTAATGCATCCTGCCCTATATACGTCTTAATGCTGCATAAATGCAACCCTGACGCGTCTACTCGCCATGGCTGCATTTATGCATCATACAGACCCTTCAGGAGTGCATCAGTCCCAAGGGATCGTGATGATACATGGATGCAGCCCTAGCTGTGAAGGGCATAATGTATTAAAGCACTATGCAGCCCTTTAAGGGGTCGCTGTAGGCAGGATGCACTGAAACAGTTGAGCATGCATAACTTAAAAGGAATGTATCAAACCTGTACATGTTGTACAATGTTTTAACCATATATGATACCTTTAGCAAATTCCTTCCATTTTGGGGGGATTTAATGGCTGTGGAATGTGAATAGAACAAAAACGTTCTTTTTTAGCTTCTTTTCCTTAGAACAGCATTATGGGATGGAAATAAGGTATAATTTCAAGTTTTTATGATTAAAATGTATTTTTTGTGTGATAACCGAGGGCAGTTTTTAATATTTTGTCAATATTCTAATTATTAAGGTCTACAGAGCTGTTTAAAGTTGCATAGTTACCAAAAAATGGTGAATTTCCAAATTTTTATGAAAAAATCACCTTTTTATGGTAACTATGCAATTTTGAGCAGCTCTGTAGACCTTAATAATAGGAATATCCACAAAATATTGAAAACTGCCCTCAGTTATCACACCAAAAATACATTTCACTTACTAAACCTGAAAATTATACCTTATTTCCATCCCATAATGCTGTTCTAAGGAGAAGAAGCTAAAAAAGAATGTTTTTGTTCCATTCACATTCCACAGCCATTAAAATGTCCAAAAATGGAATGAATATGGTGGAGACATTATAGACGGTCATAATGATGTATAATATGTATAGGTTTGATTTGTTTCTACTGAATTGCACAGGCTCAAAGGTTCAGAGGATCTTCCCTACAGCGACCCCTTAAGGGTCTAACTGGCCGATAAGGATGCACTGCTGCACGGTTTATGGCAGATAACGGGATGGTAGTCACCACCAAGCACAACTGTGGTACAACGTCCATCTCTCTACACTAACGACGTATGGTACATGAGAGGGTGCCACATGGGGCTCTCAAGGTCATGATTACCTATTTCAGAAGAACATGTAGCATCTCCCTCCTGTCTATATGTACTCAGAGTACTCAGGTAGATACAATGTAACACACATACATGTACCAGGGGCACGCACCATGGCAGGACCTGTAGATGGACTGCCCCACTTGGCAATTTAGACTATGGACGCCTCTGTAATCATACTGTATATAAATATGAAAAATGTCCAACCCTCCCTCACAGTCACTGCAGGCGCGGATTCAGACGGGGGCGCACCCGGCGTACGCCCCCCCCCTATTTTCCTGTATATCTTAATGTAAATTTTTTCAATACCCCAGTACATTGCCTATTTCACGCCCCCCCCCCCCCCTTTCGAAAAATTACTGGATCCGTCCCTGCACTGTACTTGCGGAACACGGAATATTGCTATTGATTGTTTGTAATAGGAATTTGATTATTAATTAAACGGCGTTAAAACAAATATTTATCTCCTCCTCTCCCAGCCATTCCTTTGTGGGGAGAAAACATTACGTTCTAGTATGGTCTCTGTCTAGATTGTCTGTCTGGACAGTGACAGCTACTACAGCCGAGGTGATTAGAATTGCTATGGCTGCATTAATACATACATCAAGACATCCACATTTATTAAAAGCGCTATGCAGCAATTAAAGGGCTAAAATAATCTACCAGTTAAAAACCACGACAAAAAGGTCAGTGATTATAATCCAAGTCACGCACCAAATGTTGCCTTTACTGTTAAAAGGTTACCTAAGCATTTCCCTGTGAGCGGCTCAGTAAACACCCCCCCCCCCCCCCTACACCACCTCCCTGACACGGGCAGGGTCGGCTCTAGATTGCCTGCAGATATATTGGATCATGCTCCTGGTGCTCCTGTGGTAGGATGGGTGGTGGGTGGGTGGTGGGTAGATGTGGGGTGCACCCTCCGACCTTGTGTGTCCTTGGCCTGCATTACCACGATAACGTGAAGGAGGCTGGGGTGTGTTGGGTGGGGGGGGGGCGGTTCTGGGTGTAGGAACTGGCACAGAGACGGTATAGTAGAGGGTTGGGGGCTGGAGGAGAGGAGGCACTAGATAGTACTAGATAGGGTGAAGTAGGAGAGAGGTGTTAGATATGGGGTAAGTGGGGGGTCTTTGAATTTGGGGAAAGAAATTGAAATGGGAGAGGCAGAACGAGGCAAACAGGTGGGAGAGACCTGGGCAGATGCTTAGGATGGAGGTACAATAACATGGGAGAAGGCGATGTCTGTAAGTGGGGGGGGGGGGGGGGGGGTTAAGACGATTGGTTCCCTGTACATAGGAGTGGCATCATTTCATTGTTTCCCACACTCGGCGTGTAATGACACTCATCAGCAGCGGTAACTTATGCCAGCAGGGGGGAACTGGCGCCATCAGCATAGTGAACCATCCTACCCGGGATGCTATCTGGCCGTGCCTGCTGCCTTCATGTTATATCTAGGCTGTCCGTGGTGCTAGACGCTACAACTTGGTGATACCAGGGCTGGTAACAGCATCAGATATCTAGGCTGTCCGTGGTGCCTGACGCTACAACTTGGTGATACCAGGGCTGGTAACAGCGTCAGATATCTAGGCTGTCCGTGGTGCTAGACGCTACAACTTGGTGATACCAGGGCTGGTAACAGCGTCAGATATCTAGGCTGTCCGTGGTGCTAGACGCTACAACTTGGTGATACCAGGGCTGGTAACAGTGTCAGATATATAGGCTGCCTGTGGTCATATGTATATATATCCAAGGCTGAGCTGGTAAGCCAAACATGTCGCATACGGATGATACGCCGAATCAATGCTATATATTACCCTGTAGAGATATACAATACCTACCCACATTTCTGAAGGCTTATTATTGGGCCTCACTCGTGCACTACCCAGCCTGGACCGCCAATAATGTTTTGATCTAAATTGCGTTAGCAGACCTAGTCGTGCCTATCTCACTGCAAATTACCGAACGAGTCATGCGTGAAATGAAATTATCTCCCAGTGCAGTTCTCCACCCTCCCACAGTCCCAGCATGCACAGCATGTTCCGTCCTTAACTCTGTATGAGCCGCACGGCCTCATTAGTCGTCATGACCAACACAGCACTAGTGAGTGTCTCCGGGACTGCATCGATGCCAACCCTTCAGGAGTAAATTAATGCAGCATCAGTGAGTTTCTTCCCTGTGCAGTATGCATACATTATACTGACAAAGTGCCATAATGCATTAAAGCAGCATTCTGCCCTTCATGGGTAAAGCTGTCTATAGGGAGACCAGGAGCTTGGTAACAGATTAACTAAAGAGAGCGGGAACGGCCTTGTTTCCTCCTCTCTGGGGGATCGAGGCGGTTTGAAACAGATTGATTTTAGCGAGGGGAGCTTCCGAAGTGGCGGGTGGTTGGGGCTACCATTGGGGAATTATTTTAATTTTGATAAATTCCTCCTACGGTATGGTTTGCATACCCCCACTGTTTTGTAGGCTGTAAAGCAGCCTATACAACCCGACCAACAACCCATTCTCTGCCACTACTACCGTCTTACCCTGCACCATAGAGGCTTGTCCTGATATAAAAATTCCAGTCCCGGTGATATTTGCATGGGCAGTAGCTAACCACCTCAGACCTCTGCATCATAGTTAACAGTCAGGCATGCAGGCAGGAAACCATGGCCGACCTATTCCCGAGTGTTATTTAACCCGCGCCCACACCCTCATCTCTGGCTGTTGTTGCCATTTCCACCTCAGATTGCCCGGTCATGTGCGGCAGACATGCCATGGTGTGTGGGTGGGGGAGGGGCTGTGTGGGCTGCACCCCTCCATAACTAAAAAAACTTGTGTTTAAAAGTGCCGACTCATATGAGCACCGCGATAAAGGGATCTTCATTTATCTTATAGGCACTAAAATCTGTCTTGTATAAGCACCGGGGTGATGATACCTCCAAATTAATAAGCGGCAGGGCACTTAAACACACCAATACGGTAACTAAGGGGCCACCAAGCGTTGTCAGAGAAAGGTGGCCATTTTGTTTTGGTACCTATTCACACAGACCTGGGCTGCAGGACCAAGACTGCACATCATGAGATACCAGAGGTCAATGACCCAATGTCACCTCCAGCCAACAAAATGGCTGCCATCTACCAGTCCTTACCACTAACGGCCAGAAGGGCGAATGACCAAGTCTCGTGGTGGAGGGTGGTAGGGGTGTGGTAAGGTTGAGGTAGGAGGGGGGGGGGGGGGGGGAGAGGGTGGAGGGGATTGCCTTCTAGGCAGGCACAGATGGGGGTGGAGCTGGTAGTGGCAGGTCATCCTAGAAATGTCAATGACAACACTTACCACTCTGAATGTAATCTCTACATCTAGTTCTGATGTCCTGTATGCATCTCTGAATGGGTTATAAATAGCACTTAATGATCTCTGAATGGGTTATAAATAGCATTTAATGATCTCTGAATGGGTTGTAAATAGCACTTAATGACACTAAAACAGATGTGTGACTAGAGGCAGAGAATACAATGGTGGCTATTAGTGTAGAAGTCTGAATGTACCATTACCCTACGGTGGTGATTGTCCCACAGCTCCTCCTGCTACCCGCACCTATCAGTCTGTGTCAATGCAGGCAGTGTTCTACAGACGCACTCTAATGTAAAGCATTATAACAAACAGTTCATACTCTGGAGAGGTCAACTGCAGTGCCATGTAAGCAAGTGCAGTGGCTAGATAGAGAGCTAAATGCAGGCAATGTGTTTGCTGGTGTTTATCACCTAGTGCCTTTATACATGGTGTTTATCACCTAGTGCCTTCATACCTGCTTGTATACTTGTCAATACTTGCTTGTATACTTGCCCCAGGCTGAGAACCATCAATGTCTCTCAGCAGTTGGAATGGTGGCTGCGACAAATCGCAGCACTATATCTGGCCACCCACCCCCCGCGCGTGTCATTTACGGATTGATCACTGGCAGGAGATGTAAGGAGTCCCTCGTGTGTCTGTGTGTTAGGGAGACAGCCGATTTAGATTGCAACGAAAAATAGATTCAGAAAACTGTAAGAAGCCCAGCTTCATCTATACTGTTACTGCTGCACCCTACACAGGGAACAGTAGGAGCGTCTTCTTGTCATACCAGGATTGATTTCCCACTGCAGGTTCAATAGGAGGGTCCTTTTGTAATAAAGGGGTTGATTTCCTAAAGTAGCCATACCTGGTTGTAGTTATATGCCTGTCTCCACCTTTTCATGGTGAGGGGCTTTAAAACCACCCACCTTGTTGTTTGGCATGGCCTATAAACGACATTGTACGCCTGCCCAATGCTAAGCGATGGGTTTTAAAATGAATCATCACCTGATTGTACCTAGCTTGGGAGCAGATCATCAGTCACAATACTGTGAAAGTACTTATATTCACAGTGTAAATTTTCGCTGAGGTGGCAAAAAAGACTAACTCGCGGGTATTTATCCCAAACTGTAGCATACAAGAATTTCGCAGATTTTCCGTGAATATCACGGAAATATATACCCAGCGAAATAAAGTACGACCACAGTACTGGGGGACAAAATGGCGGCTTGTTTCTGGACATGCTGTAATTATAGTCACAGGATTGGAAGACAAGAGGATGGCCTGTTACTATGCAGGCTGTAAAGCACCAGCTGCATGTGTCCACCAACCATGAGAGCTACCTTAGAGCTCACTCTAATATTTAAGTGCTCAGCTCCTGCCCTGATGGAAGCAGCGCCTGCTAAATAAGTCATGGCGGTAATGTCTAATGTGGGTGGGAGGAGTGGCTGCTTTGAACTCTGCGCCGATGTCTGTGAAAATAGCTAATGTATAGAGCTGCTCTGTGTGCTACTTTGTGAGCTGCTCTGTGTATCTGTGAGCTGCTCATTGCCTCCTCAGGTGCTACTTGTGTCTGGTGGTAATGAATGTCTAATGTGGGTGGGAGTAGAACTGATCTGAAGTCTGTGTCTGTGAAATAAGCCACCTCGGGAGCTACTCAGGTGACTCTGGTCTCGAGCCGCTCTTCATGTGGGAGTCTACGGAACCTTCAGAACAGACTAGCCTCCGTCCACTGCCTCCTGCCAATCAAATACCACAGCTGAACCTTCAGAACACTCTAGCCTTCGTCCACTGCCTTCTGACAACCAGTGAGTTGCTCTTTCAGCTGCTCTGTGAGTTGCTCTGTGTCTGCCTTAACTACTAAGAATTGAGAACAGAATATGTTCAGTCCCACCTGCCAGCTTGGAATGTAAACATGAGGCTTCTGAGTCGTAAGGGCCTGTGCATCATCAGCACCAGCCGAGGCGGATTAGCACTGCCCGTAGCCTGCCGGCATTCTCCTGTATAGAGAGTACAGCGGCCTAATGAAAGCCTGCACTCCACATACCAACCCCATAATGCCACCATGCAGGCATACTTCTCCTATATCTTGTCCTGAAAAGGAGTAATAACCTGCCATATAATATATATGTGTGTGGTTACCTTTTGTGTTATTCATGGACATCATGGCTCATCAGATGAAACCACAGTGGTGAGAATACAGCTCAGGCTAGTGTTAAAGCCGCGACCCACTAAAACTTGTCAAAAACTCATAAACCTCGTCCAGCGGGCTGTAGAAGAACATCCCTAATGGGAGTACCTCCTTCTTAGCGACTCATCGCCACAAGTATAACCTGTTATGAATGATGGTGCTGAGCCCCACACATATACATCCTATTTCAACAGCTCAGTTTGAGACCATCTTGAGCCCTTTGGCTCTAGACTGAGCTCTCATGGGGCAGAATAATCCATGTATAACTTAGGTAGCACAGAGCATGGCCTCATCAAGGAGGAATTTACGTCTGTTTAAGTAGCCATTGTCATTGAAAAAAGAGGAATCACAATGAGGAATGTTGGCTCATCAAAAGGATAAGTTTAAACTGACAATTATATCGCCCTAAGCATATGCCAATTGCCTTGAAGAAGCAGCAGAAGTAGCCTCCATTAATAACATGGAAATGCAAAAATACATTCTAATGAAGTGGTCATTAATTCAAAACATGATGGGTTGGTATGATTTTGTGAGGATATTATTTTGTGTGGATATTTTTCAGTTCCACTTTCTAGTGCAGGAAATAGGCCATTAACATCCCCCCACCCCCACACACCATATTCAGCCCCCTCCCCCTGTTGAGGAATGGCCCCTCCCTCACTAGGGGAGCCTGATCAGCAGCAGGATCATGGCAGACTTTATTCTTAGCCTTCTGCTAGGTTGGGTTGAGCTAAAAGAAAGCGGCCTCTAATAAGAGGCAGTGGCAGCGGCCGCCTCGACCCGCCTGTTTTTGGTGTTATTTGTGCGCCGCAGTCGCCTTCTGTAGTGAGAGATGGCACCGCCTGCATGTCAATTACCTCTCTGTATGCACACTGCCATCTTTAGCTACTGTAGCTAATGTATGATAAATAATGCAACTGGGTTAAGTTTTGACCAAGCATCTGTTCTAAGGTTGATGCGTCGGCGACAGATTTGGACCCGTCAGAGAGGGCTTCCTCAGTGGACCTCTGTCCCGGAATGGTTCAGTCGCACAGCACTAATTAGACATTGTGAGACGCTGCAGCATGGCTACAGGCCGCTGAGGCTGCAGGCAATGCCTGTGTGTGGGGGGGGGGGGGGGGGGGGTAGACTGGCTGCAGTCCCTGACCTACTTACTGACTCACTCATCAATTTGATCACTCATATCCTTAGTACTTTAAGGGCCGCATACTTCTTTTATGCACTATACCCTTTTCTCTTCATGTATCATGCATGAGTACAGCCCTGGTAATTAACCATGGATTCGTGCACCATGCTGCCCTTACAAACTTGATGCACTCCCAAAGAATCTGAAGGTGAGGTGCACGAATGCAGCACTGTTGAGTTCCTCTCCGGTGCTACATTGGTGTGTCATAATGACTAGTAACAAAGGACATGACCTTGAGGCACCATCCTGTCCTTGATACAAGTTGAGTGGTGGTTATCTGCTGCACCCAGGCTGTGTCCTAAGGGACTGCTTCAACTCATGGAGGGGGGGGGAGGGAATCGTCATCATCGGTTGGCTTTGCAGGTCATTCACGGTTTCAGCATTGACCGTCAATATTAAAAACGAAATTTTAAGTTCTGCAGAACCATTTCATTTTTGTAGAACTATTGCAGTAAAAATGGTTTATTTAGGCCAATGTGTTGGCTAAGGAACAGAATATCTGAGCTCTCCTTACTTAATGATGACATAGTCAAGTCTAATAGTTAGAATATCTGAGTACTCCTTACTTAGTGATGACATAGTCAAGTCTAATAGTTAGAATATCTGAGCTCTCCGTACTTAATGATGACATAGTCAAGTCTAACAGGAGGCAGAATGAAGGCAGTGTCGGTGGGAGGAGGCGCGGGGTGACGGAGAAGGAGGTAGATTGGTTGATCAATAACACGATAACAGCATAGCCTCGCTACCATTTACCTCCAGTCCTAACTACCCGATGACTAATCCCCTCTGGAATATCACAGCAGCCTGAGAACAGCAGGCAGGGACTAGTTCAAGTACAGGGATATTGGCAAATGCCATATTCCCATAGCTACATATCAATTAGATGTCCAGAAGTAGGGGGATTGTTCCTGGCTATAAAAGCCTCTCTATCTGAGTGATGTATAAATCTGGTAATATTCCCTGTGGTATAATAAATGGGCCACTCTGCATTGATTGTTCACACTGTACCAGCCTACAGCTGCTTATTGACCATCCTGCTGTATTCACATAACAGGTTTCACAATATTAGTGCAGGCTATGTGGGTGATGTAAGCCACAGCATGACTCTCCACGTGTGCAGCGGTGCAGGTAATAACTAGACGTGCCCAGGTCCCCCTGATCAATATCTATTATTAAATATGTAAATAGAAAATCAATAAAGCCTAATATAATAACTAAAGCAGCTTTCAGGCCCTGCCTCAGTAAGTCTAATCGGTGATCCTACTACATGGCTGAATCCTATTAATTAATTAAGCACATGGCACTGGTTAATAAGTAATTAGTATTAGTGATGGAACCAAGCATGAATTGACGCAGGCGCTGACTAATCTACCTGGCTGCCTACCGAGCCTAGCCCGCTGAGTGAAGGTGACCTTCAAAGGGGACGGGGAGCTAGACAGGAGACTGGGGCTCGTCTAATCAGTCCTAGCGGGCAGGTGAGGAGCATGTAGGGGCTGGGTTAGGGGCCATACAGAGGCATGTTGGATCACTGCAGCGCCAGGCTAGCAGGAGCAGTGGCAGGAAAAGGAACTAGAAATATTTGTCTGTTTCTGCAGTCTCCGATGCTCATGTTATGGGGTCGTGACTTACTTCTGCAACGTGTGAGGCCGCTAGAGATAGCGCTGGGAGGTGGGGAGGACAAAATGGCTGCGCGCAGGCTGTAATTGATTACAGTGCTGTATGTAGCCTCTGGGTGCAGTGATCGATCTGTGCCTGGCTGACTGGGCTGCAGGCTGCAGGGTGGCGGGTGGGTTTGGGTTGGTAACAGGCATGGCCATGTGTCCTTCAACACTACCTGGACAGAGCAGGCAGCCTGTATACTAGAACAGAGCTGGCTGACAGAGCAGCAGCTGATCAGCCACCATGCCCCAGCTGTGCCCCAGGGCAGCTTGCTGGGGCTGAGAGGTCCGAGGGTGACCTCAATGATGGTCTGGGTGAGGGGTGCGGGCAATAGTTTAATAATTGAGCTTAAACTCTCCAATGCCTTACAATTATTGTTTGTTAGATATCAAAGTCTAGCCCGCATATACGCCACAACTTTGTCGATACTGTATCAAGACCTTTCGAGAGCGGTGGGTTTCAAATTATAGCTGGTTCTTCGGATGGGCCAAGAAAGTATAAACACCTTTCGGTTGGAGTTGGGATTATAACTACTGTGGTTCAGGGTAACCACCAAAGAGTGCTCAGGCAGTTTAACAAAAGCCTGGAGCAGCAGCTCTGTTGGATAAGTTGGCTGCAGGACATGCTCCTTTCTCCTCTCCTCCAAAGCAGACTTCCCTCCCCTTACCTTGTTCGCCAACCTTTTGTTATACTGCTCTACCTTTCATTGGCATTCACAGAAGTCTCTAAGCATAGTATTACATCAAGTTAACCCTTGCTGCTTATTGCATGTCTTTTGTCGCCATGTTACATTAATGCGGCCCTGACTGCATTGCCAGGGCTGCATTCATGCATCATGCCTACCCTATGCATTGGTAAGCTGATACACTCCTGAAGGCTAGTCATGATGTATAAATGCATGCTATGAATGCATGCATTTATACATCATGGCGATAATGGGCATAGCACATTTAAGCACTATTATAATAACTATGCGGCTCTTCAAATGTAAGTAGATCTAATATCTGAATCGAGTCATGCTACACCCATCTGTCTAGAATTAAATTGGATTGGATTGAAGTGTCTTTTATTTATACTGTATAACATTTGCTGCATACAGTGGTGCAGATTATGATCTCAGATGTCATGGTAACGTCATATCATTGTCCTTAAAGGAGAATGGAGATAACGTCATATCATTGTTCTTAAAGGAGAATAACGTGTATCTACACATGATAAAAGGCACATGAATAAGGACCCTCATGTGCGTGATTCTTAACTCTAAATAACACTATTATGATAAACTAGAAATTCTGTCCAGTAGAATTGGGTCAGTACCGCCGTTGGCTTTGTGGTAAATGCTTTATGCAGTTTATATGGTAAGGGTTAGGGAAGAGATCCAAACCTAAATAGACAGAGAAATACAAAATATAGAAAAGGGACTAGATGGTATGGCTGCAGACACGACGTTAGTATCAAGGCACCATGTTTTGTACCAGTGAGTTGTGCTAGCCTGGAGTACCAAGCCCCTCCTCCAACTCGGCCAATTAACCCCCTATAAAGACGACACAATGCCTCGAGGCGCATGGGTCATTCCTCTACAAGTCACAAGTTACTCGTAGAGTAATCAGTTACGCCGAGTTACGCTGTGTCGGTGCATCATGCCGACCCTCCGGGAGTGTATCAGTCCCCATAGGCTCTGCATGATGCATGAATGCAGACCTGGTCATATGGCATTAAAGCAGTATGCTGCCCTTAGAGGGTTAACCTCCCCAGTTCTTATATAAACCTATAAGCCCATAGGTAGCCGTGTGTTAAGGCCTGGATCTCTGATTTAAACCTTACCGGTCTACACCGGGTCTGCCAGCCGCAGTCTGTCCAAGTCTCTGGTGCTGGCTCGGGGCCAGAATCTACCTCCACCACTCACTAGGACCTTACAGGCATCTCAGTCTCCAGTCAAATAGAAACTTGCTGGCTGCAATCCAAGACTATATTGAATCTTATAGACAGTGGCCTGAGTAAAGGGAAGTATAGTTATCATTTATGAGCTATACAGTTACTACTACATATAGTATGTAGGGGGATGGGCCCAGGGAGGACCCAGGGATTTGAAAGGTGTAGTGCATGAATATGAGTCATGTTGTTCCTCATACACCACAGGACACCACACCAAAGTACCAAAAGGTGTCGCGGCGGATCAAAGATAGCATTGAAAAATCTTCCCAGCTTTTTCTCTAAACATGGAGTGGGTGACCCCCTCCCCCCCCCCCCCCCCGATCCGCCCCTGGATGGGTCACTCCAGGGCTGCTACCAGTCTGACTGAAATGGTCGGTACACCTGGTCGGGAATTGGAGTTGAAGGTCAAAGGCTTGGATATACAATATATAGGTGCTGGTCACCCCCTCCCCGACCATGCCGTCTACCTGTAGTGAGTTGTTCAAACATGCGTCATGTCGTATTATGTAAGGATATTTGTTAAACCTGGAGGGGGGCAGACTCTAAGTAAGACGTACTATTAGTGAAGGGATCAGTAATTACTAAGTCGGCCCTCAAGGGGTTTGTTTACTCTACATGTTCATATTCTCTGTAAGCCAATGCCCATGCATCATATTCTTTGATTGATTCTATATTCACCTTTAATAACTAATACCAGTATTTCTATCCACTGCATACATAGAGAAATGCCAACACCCATTGATACTGTCTCTGTTGTATTTCACGAGTGGGGGCTGGGGCAGTATCCCACGAAGCCGCAGGATAAATATTTGCGCTGTAAATATTTACACACATTTTCATTTATGTGAAAATATGTCCAGCACGTAATAATGTATGTTTACAGTAGTAGCCTAGATGTATACATATAGCAGTACCCCGGGAGAAGTACTATCCATGTACTAGCTACATATGGATACGTGTAGCAGCAGGTGCACAGACTACAGTACAGGTTACAGGTCACTCAGACCAGGCAGCTTGTACTAGCTAGTATCCTCTGTTTAGATACCATTTTACCTGTGTATCGATCTATTACAGGTAGGGTTACTGCACTGAATATCTACGAGTCTCTTGTTGGCCTGAGGTATGCCTAGAGCCTATCCTTTATTGGATCCCATCTAGACAATTATTTGACATTGATTATGGGGGTGGACCCCTAAAATCGACAGGGCGACATGGCCTTTTCTTAAAATCGACAGGCGACATGGGGCTTAGTGACAAATGACAGAAGAAATAAAAAGATATTGACAAGGGACAGCCTTTTCTTAAAATCGACAGGCGACATGGAGCCTAGTGACAAATGACAGGAGAATTACAAAGATACTGACAAATGACATGAGGATTTCTTAAAATCGACAGGCGACATGGGGACCCCCCATCTAGACCCCATCTGTTTAGATACTTTTTTACCTGTGTATCGATCTATTACAGGTAGGGTTACTGCAGTGAATATCTACTAGTCTCTTGTTGGCCTGAAGTATGCCTAGAGCCTATCCTTTATTGGATCCCATCTAGACAATTATTTGACTACATTTATTACCGGTAGTTTATATCATCAATCATGCATAGGCAGCCCCACTAAACTGTCAACCCAGAACCATCTGTGTATATTACATGTCCCTATATTAAGCTGTTTAACTAACGCCCCTATTCATCTCCTTTCAGGCATTAACCCCCATGCGGGTATCAACATCGGCATGCACGTGGGCGTGGCTCTGGCCATGAGTTTCGGCATCTTGGCCACGTGCGCCATCGGCGTCAACCTGGTGCACAAGAACATGGCCTGCGCCAGGATCAACTAGAGGGCGCCACCTCCTCACGGTAGGTACCGTTAGTACACACCAGGCGGCGGCACTGGCTGCTGCTGGGTTACATTCTGCCGCAGGAGGCCTCTCTGTAGGTTTTAAATCTCCATCAGAAACGTCACTCTTCTGGCAGATTTCTTGTCTTCACTCGATCCCGGTTACATTAATTTACGTAAAATATTCAGCGGTGTATAAAGATGGCCGCGTACACAGAGAGGTGGTTGACCTTGACAGATGGCACCATGTCTCGCTGCAGAATGGTCTGACCCTGACCTGGTGTGAGACGATTCGTCATTGACCAATCTGAGCGGATGCGGACATGTTTAGCCACCGGTGGCTAACATATGGTGATTTATGCAAATGATATTTGAGACCCTAGGATGTGTTAGGAGAGTGACATATCTGCTGAGAGATTTGAAGTACCCAGAGAGGGCTTCCTGAGTGGAGGTCTGCCTTATAATGTCCACCCAGCTCTCATAACTATCAGGGCGTCCTATTAAACTCAGGCTGAATATCACACAGTGCTTTAATGCACTATGACAGTCTTAAGGCCCGGTCAGACTAGTAAAAATTACGATCCGATTTTGCTACAATTGCCAGAGTCGTGCATGCCAAAGTCCCACGATTTTGGAATCGTACGATTTTGGGCAATTTTCTGCCGATTTTCTAGTCGTAACCCTATGCCAGACTGCACGATTTCTAGTCCCGATTTGGTAGGGACAAAATCGGATCGTAGCTTTCCCGTTTCTGCGACTAGTCTGACCGGGCCTTTAGTGCTGATACACTCCTGAATGATGCACCAAAGCAGCACCGTGGTTACTCGCTGGCGCTGCGTTGGTGCAGCATGACAACAAATGGACATGATTCCTTTCGGCATCTTGTGCGAAAACAAATTGATCGTCTTGGCTTAATCGTCAAGCAGTTGTGGCGTAAGTTCTGTACTGCGACAATTTGCAAGATAAAAATGTGTCAATTGCAAGTTAAATATGCGAACAGATTAAAGTAGGGAATCCGTGCACAAATTTGAAATGGTATATTTAAAAACAAAGGAATTAATTGAACAAGTAAAGAATAGATTCAAAACGGGGATTGGTGGTGGGAGGTCCGAGAGTTAAGTATATTTATATTCATAAGCCAAAGAAAGTGCAGCCGACATAGTAAGACATTGTGGTTATTTAGATAATCTGATATGGTACCCCGGTAGTTTCCTATGCAGAACAGGTATTTTAAGCTACAATATTCAAGTTCAATAGCATTGTGTTTTCTAAATGCGAGAGTTCCTCAATCATAATGAACTATTTGCATAAACTTTAACCCTTTAATCGCCGCAAAGTGATTTAATGCGCTATGGCATTTTTTGTCGCCATAACTTATTAAAGCACTATGGGACCCTTAAAGGGTTAAGGAATGAGTTTGGTATCCTACAAAAATTCTGAATAAAAATATCAATAATGTGGAGATTGAGTAATGTCAGAAAAGGGTTTATTTATTTCATATACATATATTGTGTGGAGATCCTGTAGAAGGATTTCTCTAAATAACATTTCAAATCGAGTTAATAGAAGTAGCAATACAAGTAGTAATACAAGTACACAGTGAAGTCTTAGATATTAGAAGTTCAAAACATAAAGCGGAGGTAAAATAGTCAGGAAAAGTAAACAGGAAACGCATGCAAACTTTTATAAATCAGAGAGAAATTTGATTGTAACCATTTAAAATAACCACATCAATTAAAATGGCGAGTACAAGTATTATGACTTTTGAGATGG
Organism: Harmothoe impar; assembly: GCA_947462335.1. NCBI lineage: Eukaryota > Metazoa > Annelida > Polychaeta > Phyllodocida > Polynoidae > Harmothoe > Harmothoe impar. Next base: position 108,681,155 of record OX381705.1, on the reverse strand, counting down.
AAATGTGCAGATTTTTTTTTGTCGTTTATGATAATTGTGTGAGTGAAGTAAGCGCTAGTTTGTTATTAATACATGGGACTACCCTAAATGCAACAAATGGATTATAATTGTCAAATGCGGGTATGACGGCATCTTGTCTTAACCAGCGCTCCGACAGACAGATGCGGCTTATCGTTACCTTCATGATTAGGTTGTTGACTTTATACTACACTACTCTAGCACCCTCCTATCCCCTAGGTAGAAAACCCCAAAATGGACTGTTGGTAATAAAGGGTGAATACTGGTAGCAAACAGTAGCAGGTTGTGATGGCTAAAAAGCACTGCTAGAGGAGGGAACAAACCACAGCCTCTCAATCAACAGTTGGAAAACATGACATTGGCCAATAATAATTATGGTAATAACAAATATGTACATCCAGTCGGTGCGGTATATACATACAGACGTCGACGTGGTCACCGTACTAACAGAGTGGTGGAATAAGAAATCTAGTTTGCATAAAGTTCTTGTAACTGTCCTGTTCTTCGATGTGAGGGGAGGACAAGGCAAAAGTGGTACAGTCATCTTCTCTGCACATCAGCACTGTACGACAAAACGCGAGTCGACCCCAAGTCGGCCATCGCGTCGTCCCATCGCTAAAAGCATGCATTGCAATGAATGAAAGTAGAAATGCCAATAAGTATGGAATGAAACTTTTGGCTGATGATATTATTAGAATAATACTAATAATGTCAGGTTTCTGAATATATCAGGACTTCCCTGCGGCCGGCTGATGGTGGTAGCTGGGTGGTTACTGGGAGTCGCTGCTGGTGTTTCATAGCATGGATACTGCTCCTGGGGGACTCCATCCCGTGTGACGTGGTGGTAGCTGGAGGCACTAGGTGGCAGCACAGGTGGCAGCACTAGTGTCTGACTAGTGTAGGGTGGTGGCAGCACTAGTCTCTGAGGGTAGGATGGAGCCCGTGGTGGTGGCGGTACTACTAGAGCGCCCGGTGGTGCTGGGCGGTACTACGGTGGTGTTTAACGGGTGAGACGCTTAGAACAGTAGCGGGTCAGGAGGTTGACACTAACAGCGCAGGTACCCAGAATGCCAAACGTCATCAGCAGCGCGATGCCCGCATGCATTCCCACGTTGATCCCTTTAGCAGCATTAATGCCTGGAAGAGGAGGTACAGGGTGGTTAGACACAGAGTAACGGCACAAAGTAATCAGCACCCACCACACATTACATTATCTTAGTACGCTTTGATACACTCTCCTTTGTCGGCATGATGCAGGGCTCGCTTGTGCTGCATTCAAGCATCATGCCGACTACTCGTATTAAAAGCCGACACCCTTTTAGTTACCCACGAGATTCATTAGCCGAGTTTGGGGCAATATGAACATTTCTGAACTACAATTAGGGACACAATAAGCTAGGTTAGTCAAAATTCCTCCACAAAAGTAGGCTACTGAGAGAGGGATTACTGTATCGGACGGTACAATACACATACTGTCAAACCTCACTATAGGCCATGGCTAGTACGCGAGTCAGATCGCTAGTGCGGCTTATAGGATGGCCCCAAGGTCTAGGTGCGGCTTATACGCGAGTTTTTGCTTATATAGTACAGTACTAAAGTCACCATAGTCAGATTGCTAGTAGGGCTTATAGCATCGGACATCTGGGTGTGGCTTATACACGAGTTAGGCTTATACGCGAGGTTTTACGGGAGTCACACTACACACTGGGTATTAAAGCTTTAGGCCCGTGTACCGGTATCAGTTCGGCCATCAGGTCATGAATAGAGGTATTACTAGGACCCACACAGAGAAGACTGCACCCCCATGTGGATGTGTGTCCTGCTGGTACACTCTACACCTGGTACCGTCTGGTAACTCTTTAAGGACGGCATGATGCATGAATGCATCATGCCCTCAGTCGTCATGATGCATGAATGCAGTGGGTGATTCGCCAGGGGTTTAGACACTTCCAAATGGTCGGCATGATGCAGCACTGCAGAGTTACTTGCCTGGGCTGCATCATGACAACAAGTGTTGTTTTAGCGATATGCCGTCCTTAAATGGTTAACTAGTTACTGGAGATCCTCGGGAACGTTCACAAATATTGTCACCGACAAGGGTAGAGAACGGGGAACCAAATTAAACAGTTTAGGCAGGGGCAGAGTGGGGCTCTTAGAAAAAGGTGATAAACTTGATTTGTGATCTCCTCTATGACTCTGAGGTGTGTAGCCGAGCAGGCTCCGGGTGCAGCACTAAAGTTACAAAGTATACAGAGCCGATTTAGATTTAGTCTCACTTTTTTCTATTGATAGTGCCAGCGCGAGTTACTCACCAGCTCTCTCTCGGTGCACCATGATAACAAGTGACCATCAGGTCTGAGGAATTATATAAATGGACTACGGTGGGTAGTTGCCAGGGTGTATAAGTAGGGGTACTGTCATGTTCTGACACGGACATGTAGGGGCACGGTACGGGAGGGCAGGGGTTAGCAGAACACCGTCATGCTTTTTGGAATCACAGAATAATGTCCATGTACATAGCTAACTGGTACATCTCGGGGGGGGGGGGGGGGTTGTAGGAAGGGACTCCTCTGCTTTTATGTAAAAAATTGTAAACTAATTCTATTTGCTCTATCGTCACTGTGTACAGGATATCTACTTCATTTACTGGGTAAGCGGTAAGCGCTATATGAATCATTACCACTCCCCCCCCCCCCCGGGTCATGGTTCTGTACATGTGAAGGTCGTCCCTACAAAAGATTAGGCCTGCATGTGGGTGCTAAATGTCAAACATAGTCTAGTACCGGTAGTTCTACTGTGTAACACATTAGCTCAGACCCACAAAATAAAATATGTAGATCCATTTAACCTAGAAATGAAATTGTAATGTAGTGTATTTAAATCAATGGTATGGTAAATACTCATGGTGGGTCTTTAAGCCTCAGTTATTGAGGGGGCGTGGCAGGGATTTTACACCCATTACTCATTAACGGTAGTTGTCATATGCAGACAGAGAGTCCAACAATACCGGTTACAAAACATAAAACCTCCCCTATTAAACCCACCAATACACACGTTTCATCTCTATATTCAAGCAATTATCCCAGCAAACCAATCAATAACTCTAGATGCCTTTAATAAGCCTAGCTCTAGCACCGGTAGCAGTACCGTAAGCTCTGCTGGCATGTTGCCAATTCCTTGACCCAATTCTCTTGTCTCCCAAATCTAGTCTTGTACTAATTTGTAGACCCAACTCCCAAGTCAATGTTGGCTAGAGATGCCGGTAGGTGTTACTACGTTAAACAAACATCAAAGATGCACCTGTCCCCCTGTCACTACCCACACCCACAATGTCATCTCCAATGTCAAAGAAGCTATTTTTAGCATCCCCCAACCTCCAGTCTACACCCATACACAACAAGGTTTTGACACCAAATCTGGACAGAACCGTTCAGTCACTGATATTCGCACCATAAAGCCTATACATTATAATGAATCCTGTGAAAATGTCAGCTTTTTGCCCGGGAGGGTTGCTATGTCTCTCTGGTGGCCGTATCTTGGCGGTGGTTCACAGAGTAATTTCACTGTCACTGTCAGAAAAGTAGGAGCGGCCCTCGCCGTCCGCGATCAATATTTTTGCATTTGGCCGGGCAGACATTTGCACAAGTCCGTGCTCAAATTAAACAGATCTACAGTGACATCCCTCCCATCACAACTAGCACATACCATGCACGATCTAGCCGTGTAATTGCCCTACAAAATGCGTGGTTTGCAGCCTGTAGAGTTAGCCTGGGGGCGCAGAAAATAATCAATAGCTAACCGCATAATGCTCATGCTGTGCCACTGATGCGGCCAATGCAGAGTGACAGTAGATCGGCCGCAAACCGCGCAACATTCTCCAAAATAACAATTTATACTTACTTTCTTGTCCCATCACTGTAACGAAGGACAAGGCAAGAATCACCAGGGTATAAAAATAATCTAGATGGCCAGCCATGGTTGTGTCTGTAGTTAATATTTGAGTATGAAGAGAGGCAGGGATATGCGGCCGCTGTACATACGAAGCGCTGGGAAGATGGCGGATGACCTTGAAGACGAGCTATATGCAGTGACGTCACAGACTGCACTAGTCGAATACTAGCCCTAAAAAGTTTCCCGCCTCAAAAATCGGCTGTTGTCTTGGTAATGGGCTGAATTGTGGGTCGTATGCGTGATGTACTGTTGGCAAGGAGTGAAATTTATGAGTAACAGAGATCCAACGTGTAGGTTTAGGCCTGGGCCATGCAGCAAGTAATTTATGGTAAATCTCCAGAGCCCCGCCCCCTTTGTGCCTTGGGATTTGCATCGTCCATATGATGTGGTCTATAATTAGGTCTGTGTGCTAGTGAGTAGCCCCTCGGTCTAGACGGGTGCCCCACTGTGACTGGGTATATTTTTAGGCCTGTAAGGCTGTAGGCTTAGAAAATGTTAATACCCGTGCAGGGGTAACCTACCTGCGTCCATGATAGGCCCCTACTCGCCATCCTTTCAGGTGATACATTGTGAGGGGAGCAGGAGGGTGGGGGGGCTCTCTCCATGCTCCATTGCCATCAGGTCAGGTCCCGGGGTCACCTTCTCAGTGTACCGGTACTGAGTAGGCCTATTGTAGCCTATATACATTTTAGATCTAGGCTTGGCCTTGTCAGAATGAGGAGTGCTGTATTTAATCCATAATCAGGATATTGACCAGGGGCTAGTGAAAGCAATATCCGTGTAATAGGCCATAGCCCAATGCATAGGCCTAGGCCTATCTCAAATTATCTAAGGAGGTAGCATCTTCTATACATGTATAGGCCCAATATAATAGTGGTAGCCAACATGTAGACCTTGAATTACAAACAGGTAAAACATGCACCTTTTCAAGGTGAACTACCGGTGGGGCCCTTGATGGGGGGGTCCCCATGTCGCATGTCGGTTTTAAGAAATGGCCATGTCGCATGTCTATGTCGCTAAAAAATGCTCATGTCCCATGTCGATTTTAAGAACTGTCCATGTCCCATGTCACTATGATTTTAAGCCTCATGTCGCATGTCACTAGGCCTCATGTCGCATGTCGAATTTAAGAAATGGCCATGTCGCCATGTCGAATTTAGGGGTCTAGGGCCATACCGGTATAGGCTACGCTATAATTATAGCTTTTATTGACAAATAAATGATATTAAACGAAATAATATTGTGGGCTAGAGTCAAAGAGGACATGGGGTGAGGGCCGGGGGTGAGGGGCGGCGGGTGCAACATGAAAGGCGTTATACATGTATAGACATCAAGCGAAACACAATCCACAGTTCTGGTATTGTAGGGATAATTATTACCACAATCCACTACCGTGCCCCAACATAGTAGACCTACAACTGTAGACATGGGTTGGCTGCTGAGCTAATATTGTATACCAGTAAGAGAACGTTGACATGTGTGTGAATAAACCTGTGTGAGACCCTGGTTACTGCTCCCCTGCGGCAGCCCTGTAGGGCCTACCTGGTATGGACTACCTGGTGCATACTCTCGTTCCCAAATCCTTCCGAAGGAAGGCTCTGGTAACAGCCAAATGACCTTGAACTTTGGATTTTGCTGGGTCTGGGCAACCCCTGCTGGTAGGCTGGAGCCAGCGAACAGGAACAGGAAATGGAACCAGAATGTATGATGGTAGTTTTAGGTAGATTTACCATCTAATCAGCCTTTCTGGTTCCATTTCCTGTTCCTGTTTGCTGGTTCCAGCCTACCAGCAGGGTTGCCCAGACCCAGCAAAGTCCCAACATTTGGCAGTAACCAGAGCCTTCCTTCGAAAGGATTTGGGAACGAGAGTACCTGGTACACAGCACTGGTAGAGGATGACCACCCCTACGCCTCTCTCATCCTCTCTCCTCCAGGCTAGCAGGCATATAGGCTACCCCTCCCCCCTCTCTCTTCTAAGGGCCGAGCCATTCATTGGTAGCATTGGGGGAGAGGTGGGGGCCCCGGTGGGGGGCGCTGGTGGATATTGGTTTCTTTTGTGTGTGTGTGTGTTTTTTTGGTTTTTTTTTGGGGGGGGGGCGCAAAATTAGATAGGCCTAGGTCCACTTGCTTGAAGCTTATCAGTGGAAGGGGTGCCAGCATGAGATAACCTACCAAGTCCCCATGAACTAGTCATGAATGACTCAGCCCGATGCTCGGTTAGTAAAACTGCAGCTGCACGTGTGGAGTTGCTGCGTCCTGACCCACGTGCTGCCTAGACTTCCGGTAAGGTATGTGAGCTGCTCAGTGAGGGGGGGGGGGGGGCAGACAGCTGCTCAGGGTGTGGAGGCTGCACAGACTACACTCAGTATAACACTAGTACATCACTAACCCGTAAACAGGGGGAAAGCGGCGGGGGGTTACTTTAGGTTATACTTCAGAAGAAGTAAAAGAGAGAAATCTATAAAGACAATAGCCAATAGGATATTCGCTAGACAGAGTGCATTGTTTAATGTGCTAATTATGGAAACATTCTACATATGAAACAGAAGATTTGAAATACCAGTATTCTAGAATCTGTGATGTCTAGTACATGTAACTGTTTCTACCTGCATGGTACGCTAAATTACCAGGAAACATGCTGTCTTTAAAGGGTTATGAAGTGGCTTTGAGGTGTGTGCTGCTTGTGGAGCTCCCTTTATAAGGATGGATAACCCTGAGTCAGTTATCTGAGTGTTTGTGGCTATATAAAACAATAGCAATTTAGATGCAATATAGGAATATAAGTGCGATACAAGTCATGTTGTATAAAGTTAAGCACATAGATGCTTAGCATCGCGAAGTGGGGTGCGACATGCAAGTTGCTAAATGTTAGTTTGTGATTTATTTAGTTTGGCTCTTGCCCCCTGTCTGTATAGTGTGGTGGCTATGGAGATCAGTGACCCATGTGTCCAGCATTTCTTTTGTATACTGTGTAAATTTTCATGAATTTGCTATATTAAAAAAAAAGAGTACAATTTCTTGTGTATTTAATTCCGTAAATTCTGCAATATGGTAGTTGTAACACTATACAGGATTAATATTTGCACCGTACATATTCTAAAATGCGCACAATATGTACATCGGGAAAAATATCTGTTCACAGTAAAGATAATAGTTGACTCAGGGTGTACCCCTGAGTCTAGTGAGGCGTCTCTAGACCTTGGTTTAGGACAATGTCAGTATATCAACTTTGCACACTTATAATTTGGAAACTGTCCATGTCAAACATTCTCCTTCTGTGTCAAATGTCACTTTACACTGTTGTATATGGAGTCATGCTACAGGGGAAAACATTTTTGGAAATTTGTCAAACAGCATGTCAGAGTTTTTCATTTTTCTTGAATCAAGAAATGACATTTCTTTGATACCAATAGATTCTGAATTGTATCTTGTAGATTAGCTCCCTGATTCTTTGATACAAACATGTTCAGTTCACTAATAGCATTCTCCATGTGTATCTTGATCCCCCAAACCTTGCTCTGACTATGTAGACTGGACTAAGAGTGTTGTATATTTGTATGTTGCAGGTAGATAACACCCACACAGTACTCCAACACAGGGCGGCATGAAGTGTCCTTTTCATTGACGAGGCCGCGTCGGCCACGTCTCCGGGCATCATCTCCATCTCACATTGTCACGGACGACCACGACGCATGCCCCTGGCCACCTGGTGGTTAACAATGGAAGCTCCATCTTGTACAAAGTTACCAAACACCGGAAGTGGGACATGTTTGTGTACAGAGCTGTATAAATTTCTACTACAGAGCTATATCATAGAAGTCACATGAGTTTATTATCATTACTACCCGGCTTTATACGTTAGTCGTTTTATCACTCGTCCACTTCGCTAGCTGCAGGCGCCATTGCACTGCCACTTTTAATGTCATCAGGATAATTATCATTCAGAGCAATTATTTGTACAATTGGTAACTTTACATTCACCAAGCGCCCTCTTGTATCATTCCGTATGGTAAACGCGACAGTTTTTAAGCAGACCCCAACAAACCTCCTAAGTTGCTAATTCCCCGTGTCCATGCCTCGTTGTGTAGCGGCAGTAGTGGCATTGATCCCTTGTGTCCAGCGGCCATAGCTTTATATATCTCGGTGTATAAAGCTTTATATATCTCGGTGTATAGCGCTTTATATATCTCGGTGTATAATGCTTTATATATCTTGGTGTATAGTGCTTTATATATCTCGGTGTATAATGTCTGTGGCTGTTACTCATCTCATGGATACTCCATGTCAGAACCCGGTATGTCCCAACCATGTGGCACACAAGACAACGGACGCGAGCCACATGATTTGGATTTACCCGAAGAGACCATTAGGAAAGATTCATCACGTTAAATGTGATTGCCAGTTGTTATCATGTAACAATCTTATCAAGGTAGTTGTATCATTATGAGGTTTTAAACAATAAAACATTGTTTTCTAAAAGTTCCACTGTGTTATCCCTACTTTATTCATATACATGTACATCTACCCACAATTTCTCTAAATCACTTTGGACTATATGAGTTGGATATGTGATAGTGTAATAAAAGCAAAGAAATCAATAGCTCATGGTGCTAGATTATGATGTATTGACATTTGAAGATAGGGCACTCTTAACTGTGACAGCGTATGGATAAACCCCTATTTTTTCACCATTTTTCAATTTTTTGAAAGATTGACCCATAATATCTCAACCAAAGTTCTCTGATGTTTAGAGGAGATTATATGCAATATAATATATCCATGTAAATGAGTGGTCATGGGTGAAACCAAAGAGCAGTGACTAATATATATATTTTCTCTACATTTTGCAACACAGAAAAGAAATAGGCCAACATTTTGTGATCAAAACCTTAGCCATCTGTACATAAGATCAAAAGATACATTTTACAACAACAAAAAAAAGAAGGGATTCATTAATAAATAAAGACAGTTTGGGAGTTATTTAAATATTTTCTAGTCAGCCGAGACAACTGTGATAGCTTAGTCCATAGCTTTTTGAAGCAGAAAAAAGCAGTGACAAGATGTGTAAAATGCCACAGTGAGACATCTAAAAGGTTAATATAGGTGAGTTAGGTCATATTCAAAAGACAGATATGCTTTTATCATGGTTTTGAGTTGTTTCACTTTTTTTGCCACCAGGTGCCGTATGCGTAGACCCTGGTCTATACCTTTAATCAGAGATGCCACTCTCCCTGGTTGATAAAAACCAGAAAAACCTAGGTTTTTGGTCGATTCCCCGTAGGGAATTCGTTTATTTAAATACAAAAATTCCAGCCAAGAAGTAGACAAAGTGGCATCACTGCTTTAATTAAAGGGGCTCCGACCAGTTAAGCCTTTAAAGGGGCTACAATCAGTTCACCCTTTAAAGGGGCTACAGTCAGTTAGTCCTTTAAAGGGGCTAGAGTCAGTTCACCCTTTAAAGGGGCTAGTCAGTTCACCCTTTAAAGGGGCTACAGTCAGTTAGTCCTTTAAAGGGGCTAGAGTCAGTTCACCCTTAAAAGGGGCTAGTCAGTTAACCCTTTACAGGGGCTACAGTCAGTTAACCCTTTAAAGGGGCTACAATCAGTTAGCCCTTTAAAGGGGCTAGTCAGTTAACCCTTTAAAGGGGCTAGTCAGTTCACCCTTTAAAGGGGCTACAGTCAGTTAACCCTTTAAAGGGGCTACAGTCAGTCAGCCCTTTAAAGGGGCTACAACCAGTTAACCCTTTAAAGGGGCTACAGTCAGTTAACCCTTTAAAGGGGCTACAATCAGCAAACCCTTTAAAGGGGCTACAGTCAGTCAGCCCTTTAAAGGGGCTACAGTCAGTTCACCCTTTAAAGGGGCTACAGTCTGTTAACCCTTTAAAGGGGCTACAACCAGTCAACCTTTAAAGGGGCTACAGTCTGTTAGCCCTTTAACCCATTGAGGGTGAATGTAGACTATAGTCTACATCCACCCCTGGCCGAATGTAGACTATTTACTACACCATGTGGGGCCGGATGTCGACTATAATTGACTTAACTCTATGGGAATTGGCAATGTCCCGGCCCCAGGGAAAAATTCTGGAAAAAATCCCGGCCCCCTGGCTAAAAAAAATTGTTTTGGGCCGGCCTCAATGGGTTAAAGGGGCTACAACCAGTTAGCCCTTTAAAGGGGCTACAGTCAGTAAACCCTTTAAAGGGGCTACAACCAGTCAACCCTTTAAAGGGGCTACAACCAGTTAGCCCTTTAAAGGGGCTACAGTCAGTTCACCCTTTAAAGGGGCTACAACCAGTCAACCCTTTAAAGGGGCTACAACCAGTTCACCCTTTAAAGGGGCTACAGTCAGTTCACCCTTTAAAGGGGCTACAGTCAGTTAACCCTTTAAAGGGGCTACAACCAGTCAACCCTTTAAAGGGACTACAACCAATAAAGGGGCTACATGTGACATGAGTAATAATTAACAAAAACACTTTTTTCATTAAATGAAAGAAAAATTGATTTATATTTCTTGACATTCAAATACCAGCAAATCGTGTTAATGTGGCATTTGTTAATAGTTAAGTTAAGTTAAATAGATCGATGAAATTTAAGCCCAAAAAAATTGGTCAGAGTAATAGACAAGTCAGGAATCAGTAGAGAACTTGAAATGCCTGTATATTCCACTTATTTTCCCCCATCTTGAGGGGGGGGGGTAAACAATTAAGCCCCTTTTTAGCAAAAAAGGCCAGTGTGTTACTATAGTTCAAAAGAGGGTGGGCAAAAAATGTCCGCAGCTTTCGGCGAGGGGGGGGGGGGGGCGGGCGAAACACTCCACGTGCTTTTGAGGGGGGGGGGGGGGGCATAAAAAAATATTCACCCCTCCACACAAAATCTCACCACCCCCCTGTAATTAACAAATTAACACTCCCTAGGTTGTGTCAGAAACTACGTCCTACAGGGAGGTGCTGCCACCTGGTGAACAACTCTACAACCATCCGCACCACCACTGGTCCACTCGGGCACCAATCTGGGACAGGTACAAACTGGTCTGTCTAGCACTGTGTGTAGTGTAAGTCTATAAACCCTTGTTTAAGCTGTATTTAGTACCCGCCATCAAATTAAAGCTAGTTGTTACGTATTTATGTGACTTCGAATTTAGAGCTCAAAAATAAAATCACCGACTAGGTACTCCAGGTTTAGTGGTAAAACAAATCATGAGTTGAACCCTACAGTCTCTGTACCGAGCTTGCGGGTTCCATAGCAGGGGCACCATTACTTGATCTGATACCCGGAGAGAAAATCTAGCGTGTGATCCTAATCACAAAAGACTCAGGGATTTGTTTTTCCTTTGAATAAATTGTATACTAAATATATAATGTCTGTAGTGGCCTGTCTATTGTACATCGATTCTGTCCACGGATCGTTCCCAGCCCTCATTTATTGAACTTTTGGTCTTACAAAAAGCATCTCAGCCGAAAAGAAAATTGACACTCCTATCACGACCACACACGGTCATGTGTAGCGTGCATGTCATTGTGTAGTGTGGATGCGTACCAAACCCAACACCAACCCCACCTAAACCTAGTATGTATGCCTAGTGTGCATGTCTAGTGTGCATGCCTAGTTACATGCCTACCCCATCCCAACACCCTACCCCAGCACCCACATATCCTACCAACAGGTAGTTGAATGTGCAAAAATGGTCTGACAAAAAACGTCTCACCCACCCAGAATTCTGATCTTCCATAGGTTTAACACTAAATGCCGAAATTGACGAAATGTCCACACTAGTACTGTTCATGTTTGACTACAGTGAGGACAAAATTATGTTTTTTAGAAGGGTATACTTCAGCAATTTTTTTCAAAGGGTTCTAGTAGGGGTAGAAGAAGATTTCTTGCATCCCTGGGTAGGAAAACACTTCAATTATCCGATTATGTGTACTTTTGATCAATGGGCCTAATGTTTCTATGAAAAATTTGGAAAATGAAAAAAATATAATTTCCCCAGAAAAACGTCTGACAGAGGCGTCGTATAAGACTCTTGGAGCTAAGCTCCCTGAGTCAATAAGCACTGATAACACCTGGTACCCATCATGCTGGCTGTATTGTAATGCACCCTAACAAGTCTGCACCGAATGAAGGGAACTATCCCATTGGTCAATAATATATTCCGCTAGGTCGGTGCACGCCAATTGGCTTATTGGTGATGAAGAGGACAAGCTGTCTATAGGTCCCAACATAGGTACATAATTCCTGACTCTTATTAAAGATGAGAATTAACGGTAAATATTTTAAAATTTTGTTTATTTAATACATTGAATATGTTTCATGTTTAATATTGTAAAATACATTTGGTTGCCAAAAACCTTACTGTCATGATATAGCGCTGGTTTCAAATATAAAAACTGGGGTTTTTAGAGACATTTTAGAAATTTTACCAAAGCACTGCACTACTGCCCCACCAAATTGAAGAGTGTCGGTGCGCTATATCAGAACGATACGGTACGGTAGTATGAACGGAGACAGTAAACACCAAGGTGAGGTTTATGGAGTTTATTGTCAGAATGAAGATGGAGATGTGTGAGATGACCATGAAGGATAGTTGTGTGAGTGGTACATGTACCAGTGGTACCATACTAGTGGTACCATCATGGTGGTACCGTACTAGTGGTACCGTACCAGTGGTACCATGACGGTGGTACCATACTAGTGGTACCATCATGGTGGTACCATACTAGTGGTACCATACTAGTGGTACCATACTAGTGGTACCGTACTAGTGGTACCATGACGGTGGTACCGTACTAGTGGTACCATCATGGTGGTACCATACTAGTGGTACCATACTAGTGGTACCATACTAGTGGTACCGTACCAGTGGTACCATGACGGTGGTACCATACTAGTGGTACCATCATGGTGGTACCATACTAGTGGTACCATACTAGTGGTACCATACTAGTGGTACCGTACCAGTGGTACCATGACGGTGGTACCATACTAGTGGTACCATCATGGTGGTACCATACTAGTGGTACCATACTAGTGGTACCATACCAGTGGTACCATACTAGTGGTACCATACTAGTGTTACCATGACGGTGGTACCACGTGAGTTGGGTAGGAATGTGGGTGAGTTAGTTGGTGAGCGCTACGAGTGCCTCAACGATGTTCCCCTTGTGTTCCCGCAGGTGGCGCTCCGCCTCAGGACGCGCGATCTCGATCTCCTGGATCTGGAATAAACAAACAACAGTTTTAATACTAAACATCAATTACCAAGAATGCTGTATTGAAAAGCTCTCATGTTGGGCTCACTGCAGTCCAAGAAACGCAAAGTTAAAGGAAGTACCAAAAATAAACAAGTTGGTCTATGGATTCCACATTTATGTTGGTAGGTGTTTACTGAGAAGTTTTTCAGAGCATAAGTGACAAATGATAATTGCCCCTCGCTCCACTTTTCAGATATAGAAACAAACCAACCAACAGAATCTGTAGACACAAATAAATCCGTAGAATAGTTTTCTCTGCTTCCACCATTATTTTCAAAAGTGAAATCCGTAGACAAACTCAGTAAAATTAATGATAGTATTACCGTAAAACCTCACGTACAGGCTGCAGCTAGTATCAAGTCAGATCAATGTGGCTTATAGGATCACCCCAAAGTCAGGGTGCGGCTTATAGTACATTTATAGTACTAAAATCACCATTCATGGCATTATAAGATCGCTGGTGTGGCTCATAGGATCGGCCCAAAGTCGGGGTGCGGATAATATGTGAGTTAGGCTCATACGTGAGGTTTTACGGTACATGAATCTTTGGTGTCCTTTACACTACTAGTACTATACACCTTTATATTCCTAGATGTAAGTCGGATATTGACAGAACTCTGAATACTTTTATCACCCTGAAAATTCCTATAATGACTTTTTATTTAAAAGAGGGAAGGACTTGAAGATCCCTGTTTTGGAGGAAATCTCTGGCCACTTACACCCCTGCAGACATGGTTAGCCTACAAACACTAGTGCCACAGACCGTGAACATAAAATACACTCCATGCAATATAAAGCTGAATAAAGTAAATATCTAACAAGTGTTTGTGAGTACTCACTATGAGGTCGACGTCGTCCTTGCTGATCTTGACCTTGGACAGCTCCTTCTCCTTGCGTTGTTTCTCGGTGGCGTGCTTCTGTTGACGGTCGTTCATCAAACTGATTGTCTGCAGCGGGGAAAAGAAAGCTTAGATTAACTCACAAGTTCATTTCTATTTGTCTTGTCTAAGGCTCTATTGAATTAAAAATGGTTACAGGGATGGTTGGGATTATTAAATTGTTATTACCATAAATTCATGCCTCTATTCATTGGGCTGGTAACTACCGTAAATTCCCGCGTACTACCCGCGGGTTGTACGCGAACCAAACTCAGCTTTTTTTTGATACCAAACATGCCTGTATAGGGTGCGGGTTATACGAGGGTTTTTATCACTATAGAACAGTACTAAAATATAATTTTTCAGATCCAAAAACGGGTTATAGGATTCTCCTGAGTTGGGGGTGCGGGTTATATGCGAGATGCGGGTAGTACGCGGGAATTTACGGTATGTATCTGGGGTTAAGTTTTGACGTAACCATGCACGGCGTCAACGTTACCATGCGTCATTATGGCCGGCATTATTCAATGTGTTCGTTGTTCAAATATTTGAAGGTTGGGAGCTTGATATATATTTAGATGGAAGTTATAAACACTGACAGCCATTGTGTATCTACCACACTCAGGGAAATGTCACGGCGATAATCGGCCATTAACATGGCTCAGGGTACCAGTGTAGGCCCTTCACTAGGATGCAATGGTTTAGATCTAGGATTTGCACACCATAGGTGTGGTGACCGGCTTTTTATTAGTGTACAGGAGTCATGATGCATTAATGCATCAGTGTGTAGTTAAAGTAGCGGAGAAGGAGATGAATGGATTAAGAGAGAACGGGAGAACGGGATAAACGGATGAACGGAGAACGGGAGAACGGGATAAACGGAGAACGGGATAAACGGAGAACGGGATAAACGGAGAACGGGATAAACGGTGAACGCTATAAACGGTGAACGGGATAAAAGGAGAACTGGATAAACGGAGAACGGGGTGAACGGGATAAATGGTGAATGTTATAAACGGTGAACGCTATAAACGGTGAATGGGATAAACGGAGAATGGGATAAACGGAGAACGGGATAAACGGAGAACGGGATAAACGGAGAAACGGAGAACGGGATAAAAGGAGAACGGGACAAACGGAAAGCGGAGAAGGGGATGAATGGCTTAAGAGAGAACGGGACAAAGGGAGAAGGGGATGAACGGAGAACGGGATGAACAGAGAACGGGATAAATGGAGAAAGGGATAAACAGAGAACGCGATGAACGGAGAACGCGATGAACGGAGAACAGGATAAACGGAGAACGGGATAAACGGTGAACACTATAAACGACAAACGGAATAAAAGACAAACGGATAACGGGATAAACGATAAAAGGATAACGGGATAAACGGGGAAAGGGAGAACGGGATAAACGGAGAACGGGATAAACGGAGAAGGGGATAAACGGAGAACGGGATAAACAGAGAACGGGATAAACGGAGAACGGGATAAACGGAGAAAGGGAGGAACGGAGAACGGGATAAACGGAGAACACTTAGGTACCAATATAATCCGACAAAACGAAAATCACGAATATCTTCGCTGTTTTCGCTCCGATCGCCCCGATATTCGGACGGAGAAGGGGATGAACGGAGAAGGGGATAAATGGAGAAAGGGATAAACAGAACGCTATAAACGACGAACGCTATAAACGACCAATTGGATAAAAGGCGAATGCGATAAACGGAGAACGGGATAAACGGAGAAAGGGATAAACGGAGAAAGGGAAAACAGGACAAAGGGAGAACGGGAGAAAGGGAGAACGGGATAAACGGAGAACGGGATAAACGGAGAACGGGATAAACGGTGAACGGGATAAACGGTGAACGCTATAAACGGTGAACGGGATAAATGGAGAACTGGATAAACGGAGAACGGGGTGAACGGGATAAATGGTGAACGCTATAAACGGTGAATGGGATAAACGGAAAGTGGGATAAACGGAGAAATGGGATAAACGGAGAACGGGATAAACGGAGAACGGGATAAACGGAGAAAGGGAGAACGGGATAAAAGGAGAACGGGGGAAAGCGGAGAAGGGGATGAATGGATTAAGAGAGAACGGGACAAAGGGAGAAGGGGATGAACGGAGAACGGGATGAACAGAGAACGGGATAAATGGAGAAAGGGATAAACAGAGAACGCCATCAACGACGAACGCGATAAACGGAGAACGGGATAAACGGTGAACACTATAAACGACAAACGGAATAAAAGACAAACGGATAACGGGATAAACGATAAGAGGATAACGGGATAAACGGGGAAAGGGAGAACGGGATAAACGGAGAACGGGATAAACGGAGAACGGGATAAACGGAGAACGGGATAAACGGAGAACGGGATAAACGGAGAAAGGGAGAAACGGAGAACAGGAGAAACGGAGAACACTTAGGTACCAATAATCCGACAAAACGAAAATCGCGAATATCTTCGCTGTTTACGCTCCGATCGCCCCGATTTTCGGAGGGGTAGGAGAACTTCAAAATCGTTTTTGGATCAAAATCGTTTCGGGGCGCAAAATCGATTTTGGGGGCAAAATCGGTTTTTGAGGCAAGGCCAACCCGACACGTCGAACCAGAAACGAAGCTGCAACGAAGATGGTGTCGCTGCTGACGCTCCGATCGACTCGCTTTTTCCGCCGAGACGTAAAACAGCGGTTAGGCGCTGCCGGGCGCTGACGCCCACAGCCACCTGCTCACCCCCAGCCACTTGCTTTCCCACAGCCACCTGCTCACCTACAGCCACCACCTGGAATTCGATTATATATGACTTCCAATATATGAAATTAGGGTAGCTTCTTCTGGCGATTACGATTCTGCTGTCAGAAATGAGAAATAACGTACTGTACTCAAATTAGATAATTCATTCGACTTTCTAATGACAAAAGCGGTATGTGTGAGGCTTGTGGTGGCCTGGTAAGTAGCAGAGAGCGGCATAGGAAATAGCAGACGACATTCACGATATAGTTAACCCTTTGAGGCCAACATTACCCATTACTATATTCGTATTACAAGGTGTACAGTGTGTTGGGGATGGGTGTATATAGAAGGCCTTAAAGGGTTATTATCCAGGTGTCACAAACATGTTGCCACTTCCCTTTAAGGGCCGCAATGTACAGATTAAGCCACCGCGGTGGTACTGGGGAGCTTCAATGGGAGGTGTGATAACCTTGGGCGGGCTCCAGTGAGTTTTCAAATGCCACTAGACTTGCCTTGTCCATCATTCCAATGATACATAAATATGCAAGGGGTTAAATCAGTATCTAGGGCTATGTGTTTATTGGAAATTATTCAACAAATTTTCAAGCTTAGGCCTTGGAGTAAGGCCATCACGGTCTAGGTTGGGCACCATTGGTTCAGGGACAGGGAGGGACAGGGAGCCTATGGAGACTATGTCACGCTCTGGAGGTTCTGATTCTCCTAACGCTGTCCGAGGGTCTTAGTCTACGGTTCACGGCCTCAGTGCTAAAGGGTCTATGCGCGATTCTTCACTGAAACCTTACGAAGTGTTCACTCTCATACATATTGACCGGACCCATGGGACATGGTGCCGGTCAATAACACAGAGCAGAGAGCACAGGCGGTGACTTTATACCCCGTTCAAGATGGATGCCATGCGTGGTAACCCTAGATACGTAGTCCCAAGGAAAACCCGCATCTCGTATATAACCCACACTGTGGGTCTGATTGCACTGCGGGATTTATGCTATGTTTAGGTCTGAAAAATGGCAAGCTGTCTTTCCTTCATCATTATGTATGGCTGCAGGGAGGGGAGGGGATGGGGGCTTGGTGGATATGCCATCATATGGAGGGGGGAGTGGGCTGATCAGTGATCTGTCATACCATAGTTTTAATCGTAGCTTATTCGTGCGGCCGAAAACCCAATCAGCTTGTCCCTTAAGCCTACTGCAGACGGACCCGATTCGACCGGCAGACTCGATCGGCGGATCGAGTCGAGCCATATCAAACATATTTGATTGGGCCGATTTGATCAGGAGAACGTCCCCGCAGACCCACCCGATCTGCCTAGCTACTGATCGAGTCGGGCCGGTCTGCGGTGGCCTTTAGGGGGTGCAGTACTGGTTGCTGGCGTGTTGGCGGGGCACACAAACACTATACACATCACTGAGCGCCCATACCATAGCATGGAGAATGACCTTGGACAATCTACAACACTTTCCAATTATCTCAGAAAGCAAACGTTCAAATTAATCAAATTTGAGATATATAATAAATCAATACTATATATAACTCGAACCAAGGTGAAGAGGACTTATTTTAAACATATGGCCTTTATTATAGGGTAGATTCCACGGGCGGAAATCAGTGACAGTAGGTGGATGAGTACCAAATCCATGGCCAGCCATTACACTTGCACTTCTAAAAGAGCGACCTGCCACACTCCCGACTCTTTTTTTGGAAATGGGCATTTACAATCAACTTGAAGGTACGGCACCTCAGGCTCACCTTCTGGTGCTGGCTCTCTGGGTGGAGCCTCAGACTCAAGACCTCCATGATTATCAAAACTAATAAAACAAATAAAATATACGAACACATCATGATCATAATGCAAGTTTTGATCAATGCCAATCCATATGATCAAATATTTTTAAAAAATGAGGCAATATTTCATGTTGACAAAAGATGAAAAAATTTGTCTTTATTTCTGTAACATATGAAGAGAAGTACAGATTCCCTGGTTCACAAATCACAGGTGATATCATGGGGTATAGTACAATGGATGAGAATCACCCTAGCATAGCAGTCTAATCTCTCTGCCATGGGTCACCTGGTGAGAAGATTAGGAACTAATGGCAGTGATGCAAATTACACTCTAAATGAACAACTGGAGGAAATTAATTCATCCTACTTAGAATTATCAGATCACTTTGATTCAAAAAGTGCTAGAAAGCCCTTGATGTGTAGCCTTTAGCTGACCATGTTTTATTAAAATATTAAAAGGGGATGTTTTGGGAAAAGGGCCCCCAAATTTTGGAATTTTTCAATAAAATTGCCGAAATTCCCACCCCCAAAAAAATTGTTCCCTATCTGATATCAAATAGAAACCCTTTCGGTTCCAAAGTATGAAATCAGGACTTTCCAACCATCTTCGAATGATTACGATATGAAAATTCTAAGTGGCAAAGAAAAACTGTCCCGTATGGGTTACCGACCAGGCCGTCACCCTTCAAACCAGACATTTTCTCTGAAAATGACCGACTGGAAAAAATTATTTTGTCCTACTTAGCATTATCAGATCACTTTGATTCAAAAAGTGCTAGAAAGCCCTTGATGTGTAGCTTTTAGCTGACCATGTTTTATTAAAATATTAAAAGGGGATGCTTTGGGTAAAGGGCCCCCAAATTTTGGATAAAAAAAAAAAAATTGCCGAAATTCCCACCCCCCAAAAAATTGTTTCCTATCTGATATCAAATAGAAACCCTTTCGGTTGCAAAGTATGATATCAGGGCTTTCCAACCATCTTCGAATGATGGCGATATGAAAATTCCAAGTGGCAAAGAAAAACTGTCCCGTATGGGTCACCGACCGGGCCGTCACCCTTCAAACAGGACATTTTCTCTGAAAATGACCAACTGGAGAAAATTATTTTGTCCTACTTAGAATTATCAGATCACTTTGATTCAAAAAGTGCTAGAAAGCCCTTGATGTGTAGTTTTTAACTGGCCATGTATTATTAAAATATTGAAAGAGGGTGTTTGGGGAAAAGGGCCCCTAAATTTTGGAATTTTCCAAAAAATTGCAGAAATTCCCACCCCCCGAAAAAAAAATTCCCTATCTGATATCAAATAGAAACCCTTTCGGTTCCAAAGTATGAAATCAGGGCTTTCCAACCATCTTTAAATTATTTCAATATGATAATTCTAAGTGGCAAAGAAAAACTCTCCCACATAGGTCACCTATCACATGTAGTTCCGTTTTTTGCCACCCCCTTGGAGGTGGCGCTACTGTCAGCCATGTCACTGATGGAGAGCCAGCAGGTCTACTTGCGAATCCCTGTACTTTATATCCCTGGTGATATCAATCACATATACCATTCATATTTACCTAATATTCATCAGTATAACTAGTTTCTTTTGATAGATTTGATTCTCATATAATATAAATCTATATCCGAAGGTAGGGTCATTTGGTTCTTCCGTGACAGAGAAAAAGGGAATTTTCTACGCCGACTACGGTGGGGTTACCGGGTAGGTCGGCACAGTGCATTCTCTATGGGAGTCACTGTCATAGCTGTGACTCTGAGTGAGTCAGAGTGTGCACTCTGCACTCAGCACCAGTGGCGCCGCCTATGCCGACTTTTCATCCGCACGAATAGCTGTAGTTCCGATACAAATCACGAGTGAGGGACCGCAATCCACACTCCACAGTGTGAGTGCGTGACACTGACACTAGTAGGTGAGTTCGGGGAGGGCCAAAATAATCACTTTGGTGATTACCAGAACCAGCGTGCCCGTACCTTCCGGTAGACTTCTGCAAAGACCCAGCTTCAGCTGCTGAAGCTGGGTATTTGTGAGGGTCTACCGGAAGGTACGGGCACGCTGGTTCTGGTAATCACCAAAGTGATTATTTTGGCCCACCCCGAACTCACCTAGTGACAGCCACGACAGTAAGTGACACTGTCACTGGTTCGGCGCGAGTTGAGCTGAGCGATAATGAAGGGAATTCAGAAAATGCCGACAACCAACTCACCTCTCCCATGTTCTGACTGGAGATTTCCACTTCTTCCACGAAGTCAGTGACTTTGTCCAGGTCTGCCGCGCCTTTGGAGTCATGTTTGGCGGCTTTTTTCTGCGTGCTGTCCTCAGGAGTTTCATCTTCAAGATCCAAGTTCTCTTCTTCGGTCGCCATCGTGCTAGTTCAACCTCTGCCCAAGAGCCAAGTGCGAGCTAAGGCAGCTTGGAGCTGCGTCCTGATTGGCTGCTATTTTTAGAGTTGAAGGCGCGCAGGATCATTCTCGGACAGCAGTTGCGTGATAAATTCCTCTCTGAGTGTTTTAAACATGTACTATTGACGTCATTCTCCCAACGTCATTTTTGATCTAGAACAAAACCAACTTTATAAAGTATGATTCATGAGGTGCAGGTGGCTAAAGAGAGAAGTTTCCGCATCGAGAGGTATTTAGCTAAAGTGATGCCACCTCTTCTTACAGAATCCATGTGGATACAGGGGACGCCACTGTACAGAGAACCAGGGAATTCCCATACCTTCCTGCAGTTTCATCAGAGCCCCAGAGAAATCCACACGGACACACACGACAGTGTGAGACTGAGAGAGTATTTGCCCGGGGGGGCCACTCCCTATCTTTTCTATAGTCACTATGTGCGAACATCACCCTTAAATTGGTACCCTTATCAAGGGGCGAAATTTTTAAAAGGCATACCCTTTTCAAGGTAAACTTACCAGAAAAACGGACCCTATTCATGAATGACCCTGAAAAATATACCCTAATCACAGGGTGACCCTGAGAAAATATCTGAATCAAGGCTGCCCAAGAAATATTGTAGAAAAATAAAGTAAAAAATAACTTTAAAAAAGCCATGAGGGTCTGAAAATGAACCCCTTTCTCCCCAAATTTGCCTAAAAAGCACCCCTTATCAAGGACCCTCGCGGGTCCGTGCCTAGGACCCAAAAACGGACCCTTTCCCTTGGAATCATGTTCACACATAGTCAGTAATGCTGAGGGAGTGGCCCCCCCGGGAGTATTTGTCTTATTTCCTGTGAACGGACAGTTGTCCAGAGACGCTGCGACTCATAGGAATGAATCAAGCAGGCTAGATCTACAGGTTTGCTCCCTTCTTTATTTATGTTGTACTATGATACTTAGGGAGTGTTCATTTATTATTTACAATTTCAATTCAATTTCAACAGGGGGGGTGGTGGGTTTGGGGGGGGGGCGTAAAAATTTCCGACCCCTTCTGAGGGGGGGCGTAACAAATTCTGACCCCTCTTGAGGGGGGGGCGTACAAATTTAAGCCCCTTTTTAGCCAAAAAGCCCGCGCGTTACTAGGCCTATAGTTCAAAGGGGGGGGGGGCAAAACATTTTCGGCCCCGGGGGGGGCACTTGAATTTTTTTTGACAGGGGTGTGCGGCTGGACCTCTGACAACCCTTACCCTTGTTAGGGCCATTTTGATGCCAAAAAGATACCCTTGTTAGGGCATTTTCGGTCAAAAGTGCCTAGGTTTCGGCAAAAAAGCGATAAAAGGTACATTTTGATGCCAAAAAGTTACCCTTGTTAGGGCATTTTCGGCCAAAAGTGCCTAGGTTTCGGTAAAAAAAACCAATAGAATATACCATGTTTGTGTAAATCTGCTGAAAAAATTACCCTCTTGCGAAGAATTTTGTTGAAAACTGCGACATGTTTTGTGAAAACGGGCAAATGTTGGCGAAAACCCGGACATTTTTGTGAAAAGTAGACCCTTGTTCGGGCGATTTTCATGAAAGTGGACCCTTGTTAGGGCGATTTTTCTTTGAAAAGTGGACCCTTGTTAGGGTGATTTTGTAGAAAAAGTACCCTTCCCAGCCGCACACATGTGTATACAAAATATACTAAGTGCCCCCCCCGGGATTTTCGGCGCCTTCGGCGTGGGGGGCGCGAAACGTTACACGCGCTCTCGAGGTGGGGGGGGGGCGTAAATTTTTTTCGCCCCTGTGCGCGAAATCTCACCACCCCTCCCCCTGTAATTAATAAATGAACACTCCCTTATTGTTGCTTCCCGGGGTTGCTTCAACAGCTTGTTAGGGAGTGTTCATTTACAGGGGGGGTGGTGAGATTTCGCGCGGAGGGGCGAAATTTTTTTACGCCCCTCTCGATAGCGCGTGGAACGTTTTGCGCCCCCCCTCGTCGAAGGCGCCGAAATTTTTTCGCCCACCCCTCTCAACTATAGTAATGCGCGGGCTTTTTTGCTAAAAAGGGGATAAATTTTTTATGCCCCCCCCCCTCAAGAGGGGTCAGAATTTTTTACGCCCCCCCCCCTCAGGAGGGGTCGGAAATTTTTACGCCCCCGCCTCCAAACCCACCACCCCCCCCCCCTGTAACTAGTAAATGAACACTCCCTTAGATATTGCGTCAGCTAGACTATAAACTTCACTAAGGGTGGCTGGGCTATAAATAACTCGCCGTCACCACGGCCAGGGGTACGGGCAAAACCGTGTGACCTACACACAGGACACATAGACAGCAGTGGTGAAACCCACTCAGACACCCCTACTAACTACCCCCCTTACTTAGTTTTCCAACTATTTTGAATTACACATTGTACCTACGGCCCACAAAATACCATACGAAGGTACAATAGGGTTGACTAGTCTTTTGAGGAAGTATAAACATCTCTGCAAAGACAAAAATGACCCATGTTGGGACCCATCTCGGTCCCATGTACAACCACATTTAAGGGAGTGGTCATTTTTTAACAACCAGGGGCGGATCCAGGGGGGGGGGGCGCAAGGGGCGCCCCCCCTATTTTTTGGTAAATTTTAATTTAGATGGTTTAGCACCCCCAATGCTGTAGGTATTACGGCGCCCCCCCCCCCCCCCCTTTCCCAAATTCCTGGATCCGCCCCTGACAACAGGGGGGGTTGGTGGATTTGGGGGGGGGGCCAAACAAATTTGGACCTCTTGAAGGGGGGGACCAAAAAAATTTGGACCCCTTGAAGTGGGGGGACCAAAAAAATTGCACCCCTTTTTAGTGGAAAAGCCAGCGCGTTACTATAGCTCAAAGGGGTCGGCCGCGCTCAATTTCAACTCGTCTGAGGGGGGGACCAAACAAATTTCGACCCCTCCCATGGGGGACCAAAAAAATTTCGACCCTCTCGCGCGAAAATCCACCGACCCCCCCCTGTTGTTAAAAAATGACCACTCCCTAAAGGGGCATTCTCACCACTCGCACTTACCACATAGCAGACTAGAAGAGTACTAGAATTGTGAGTGGGAAACGCTCGGTGAGAATGCCACTTTAATACACTGCCAAGCCCAAGGGAGGGAGAGATGCATCACCCAGGGATCACCCACCATCCCAGTAAACAAAAAACGTTATACAACATTTTATAACGTTATATAACGTTTCTCTAAGGCTCTTTTATACTATGGCATAACGTTATATAAAGTTTTAAAACGTTATTTTGAGGTAAAATAACGTTTTTTTGTTAGCTGGGATGAAGTGCCAGTTGGTTGGTTAGGGCAGGGTGACCCAGTGAACAGAGAACGGTTTGTAACGCTTTGAAACGTTACAATGTATAGCGTTATGGCCCTAGACCATTAAATTCGACACGGCGACATGGACCCTTTTGGGTGCTAGTGACATGGGACATGAGGAGAAAGTGGATAGTGACATGTGACAGGGGAAAAAAACAGATAGTGACATGGGACATGGGGAATTTCTCAAGATCGATATGACGACACAAGCATTTAAGATCAATATTGGGACATGCATGGGGACCCCCCTATCAAGGGCCCCAAGGTTATTTTACGCTATTTGTAAAACGTTATCTAACATTCTGATTGGTTTACAAAGTAACGTTTGTATTCACAACGTTATTTAACGTTTTACAGGTTATGGTTTATCAAACAAATGTTGAGAACCAAACCCATAGGTCTACCGAATAAATAGATAGTACATGGGGTGGTCTCCTTTAAACATTTCAAATAATCCTGAATATCTGTTCATGGAAAAGGGAATACTAACCCATACAGGTGGGTGTCTACAATATAGGATGGTCAACACGTGCAATGTGACGATTTCTGCGCAGCTGACGTTTAGGCCACACTTAAAAAAAACTCTTGTTTCCTGTGGAGCGGGTGGCCAAAAAAAACTCACCCGTTTTTTTTTTCAAAATATTTTTTTTGAACTGTGTTAAAGACAAGTAGTGTCTTTCCTGCTTGGTGCCTGGACATTGTATAGAGCGTTCTGTGGAAAGTATGAATGCATCCTAAATGAGGGGACCTAGGCTAAGTTCCCCTGTAAAAGTTAAAACCGTGGGTTTGCCACCTGCCCCCCCAGTAGTATAGTATGTATCGGAACGGGACTATAGTTAAGTACTGTTTATTACTCAATCGACCTGCAGCCAATCAGAGGCCTCCCTTTTGGCGGGAAATTCAAAAGCAGCCAATGAGAGGCCTCCCTTTTGGCGGGAAATTCAAATAGGTCACGTGACCGGAAGTGACCTACTTCCGGTCACGTGACCTTTGGGCGGGAAATTCAAATAGGTCACGTGACCGGAAGTGACCTACTTAAGAGGGTCACGTGACCACCATGTTGGCGGGAAATTCAAATAGGTCACGTGACTGGAAGTGACCTACTTAAGGGGGTCACGTGACTACTAGGTTGGCGCGAATTTCAAAATAAGTCACTTGAGATTTTTATGGATAAATAAATTTTAAAAAAGAAAAAAAGCAAGCTGAAAGCTTGCTAAAAAATAATTTAAAAATGTGGCTCTTTTTTTTAGGGGGGGGAGGGGCACTCTGGGGGGCACTCTTTAAGATGCATGGGGGGGGAGGGGGGGAGGGGGGGAGGGGAAGGGTTTTTTAAGAGTGAGACTCGCTTCTCTGCCCTCTCTTTTAGAGGGCAGAGAGGCGAGTCTACTTACAATGAAAGGTATCATGATTGCGTTTATGATGATGTGCATCATGATGTGACTATCTTACAACTTTATAAGAAATAAGCAAGACATGGGCGTACTTACACGGGCTATTTGTAAACTAATGAATGTGACTTCCTCGTTAAAATCGGTATCTACAACTCTTTTAAGCCTAAGGCTTTTTCTTGAGTTTATTCTTTTGTTCAATTTTGGGCCCACCTCAAAAGAGGAATAGGCCCTCTGTAACAATTGTCGCTTGCTCATCAATCAGAGCCGGGGTGTAGAAGGCCCCTGCCCTGTCGGGTACGAGATAGATCGACCTCTGGTACGTTTTTGGTTAGTTTGGAGCTCTCAGTCGACTGTCTTATCCACCTTAAAAAAACCAGACTTTCGGTGTCTCATTATAAAACTGGTGCCTTATACTAAGTGCTGGATTACTTTCTCATTTTTTTAGTGTTCTATCCGATGCTTATTTAATTTTTGCACTGATAAAAACAGTTAGCTTGTACAAACACGCGGTCTATTTAAGTGTTAAGTGTAGAAAATGAACAGAACAGTGCACAGAAAATAGAGCTACCGACTACATTTCGCCCAGTCACTCAGCGGAGAACAAAAGAACTACTGACGTAGTGTACCCGCTATTCCGACAGTTGGCGCCACCGTTATACTTTTCCCGCGTGCGACATGAAGCCCTGGGGTGGGTACTGGCTGTTTTGGTTGTAGGTACCGAAACATAAAAAACTACAGCCAGCCCAATGTCATGGTGAGACAGCTCTCTTATTTTTACCTTGAGTAGCGTCCGTAGGGCCTATGACAAAACCTAGTCCCGTACACTGAGCAGCTTGAGGTCTGAAGGCTCATACAGAAAAATGTGTGGGTGTGTGGGTGTGTGGGTGTGTGGGTTGCTTTACGCCTTAGTTAACAGCTATGGTCATTTCAAGAGCGGTGATGGTGATCGAATCTATTGGCCCTTTTACCGAGACAAGGGTTCTTTTACATCCCACACTACATAGCAGAGAGACGTCTAGCAGCCCCTAGAGGCCCCGCAGGGGGCTCGAGAGGTGCCGTGGAGAAGAGCAGATATCCACGAGAGGACACGCCAACAACCAAATTCTATCTTTATCCCGCGAGAAAAGGAGATAAGGGTCAAGGTTATGAACCATCAAAAGATTTTAGAGTAAATTAAGTTATGAGATATTAATATAATGTACATATCTAGGGCCCGATATAGGGTCTCTGCAGATCTCCCTTCAGGGCCCCGATCCATGGGGCCTTAGAAACGGAACTGGGTCATGTAACCAAGGGAGATCAGCAGTTGTTGATGTCGGCGCTGCCGATAACGCTGGTAAATGACCGTTTTACTCATGTTTAGAGTCAGAATAGCTTGAGTATTACTTGAATATCGAAGAGTAGAGGTCAAATTACCCCAGACAAAGTGTTTCCATCTAGAAATTCTCGACAGTATTTCCGAAAATTGCAAATATTGGTCCCAGCCCCACGGGGCCCCATACCGAGTATTAAAAGTTTGAGATGCAACTTTCATTCATGCTGTTGACCAATCAGGGCGCCCTGTTTTTACGACCTTGACTACATAGTAAAAGTGATTGACAACGTCAGATATCACTTGACGACGTCAAATATCGATCTGATATTTGATCCCTTGATATTTGATTCAAAACCCACATCGAGTGGGATAAAGCCTTTTATCATCTTTTGATTGTGAGGCATACACTTTTCTTACACACAACAGCTGTCATCTATCAAGGGGCTCTGGATAGGGGGTCCCCATGTCGAATGTCGATCTTAGAAAATGACCATGTCACATGGCAATGTCACTTAATAATGTTCATATCCCATGTCGATTTTAAGAAATGTTCATGTCACCTGTCACTATGATTTTTTGGGCCTCATGTCACTTGTCATTAGACCTCATGTCGTTTGTCGATTATAAGAAATGGTCATGTCACCATATCGAATTTAGCGGTCCACACCCATTATCAAGTGTCAGGGCATGTTGGCTGCTTGAACACGTAGTCTGTCATCACCCTTGTTTCTGTGCCTTATCTAAACAGGCAATTAGTGGCCGCTAGCCGAGAGTACCTCCCTGGTCGCCTCTCCCGAATCTGCTAGACGTCTCACTGATAGGAGTGTGTGGGTGTGTGAGTCTGTGTGTGTCTGTTCGGTCTGTGTGTGCACGCGTCTTGCACTCTAGTCTTGCGGACCACTGTTAAGCCTGTGGTTGGAGAGCGCGACATAGCCGCCCGCTACACTCTCCAAACAGAGGTCCGCAAGACTAGGCCGGATCGCGCTCTTGCTTAAAGGTGCACCTCAACTCAGTGCGCCTTTAACAGCCGCCCCAAATAGGTGAAGTTCTTGACGCGGCACAGCGCCTCCCACCAGTAGCCAATCAGCGCGCCGAACGCCGGACACACCTCCACCGTGTGAGCCTCTAAGTAGGTCACACGAATCATACTAAGATGCCGATCTCTTCTGTCGGTTCGTCGCGGTGGCCGTGAGTGATCGCACGGTCGCCAAGATTCACTGCCTTGATTGGCAGAGGGGGGGGCTGATTACCCCCCGTCGGATGAATTGCGGCGAAACCATAATCAATTTTTCGCTGTTTTAGATAAAAGAGATCCAGAGCTATCCGCTCGTCCAAGAATTATTTTTCTATCAGCCCGGGATCACCCTCAAATTAAGGCCTAAAGTCCAAAAACCCAAAATTTTTTCCCTATGGGATTTCAGTGTCTAAGCGTTTTTTGCAGCCCCAAGGAGCAGCTCACGGGTTCGAACCCTGTAAACGCTTTGACGCGCTTTCGTCGCCTTAGGCGACGTGGCTAGACGTCTTGACTAAAACTTAGTGAGGGTTCGAACCCGGAACGTCCGTATTAGACGTCTAATTTCTACTAGCCCCGAAAACGAGAGTATCACATCTATATAGGTCAACCATGTTAGCCTTGGTTTAAGTGCGTGCAGAACCGTGTATTGTGCATTTATGCAGCATACAGATATGGAGACAGGCTGCTACAGTGTCAAATTGATCGGCATTGTATGTAACTGGACATGAAGAAGGATATTTTTACTTAGTTTTCTAAAAAAAAAAAAGAGGGTAGTTCTCGGTACTACTATAATACTAATAGTGTCACTAAGGGAGAAAATGTAGGGGCACCGTAATTGAGAATTTCTTATTCATGTCGCATGTCGATTTTTAAGAATGCTAGTGTCACATGTCACTTAAATGGTCTAATGACACAGATAGCACTAAACCTATAGACCTACCCCCCGTCCCCTTAGTCTTTCTATACTGAATCCGGGACTTGCCGGCGAGGTCGACAAAGGACTTACCTAAGGCCAAACAAAAAAAAGTTGTGTTCAGGTAACCCGACCGACCCTATCATTTTGCCCGACCCTAATCTTTTTAGATTTTTTTATCTTTTTTAGACTTTTCCTGATCTAGGTTATCACCAAAGGGGAAAGGAGTACCTAATGACCTTCAACTATCCTATTTGTCATCATTTGAAAGATAAGAAGGGAGGAAATCCTTTCTATGACAAAAACAGTGCTGATAATGGCTTAATTAGACAGATATTGGTCCTACATTATCAAATAACAACTCTATACAATGTGATTCTCCCATACAACTCATCTCAAAACCCTAAAAAAAAAATCCTAAAAAAAAAAAATCGACCGACCTACCCTATTTTTTTTTTGGGCCATGTTACCTGAACACGGATTATTTTTTTGTTTGGCCCAATGAGCTCACAGCTAGACTAGATACCCCATGTTTTGGATTGGAGAAATCAGCAGAGCAATAAAAAGCGCGGTGAGGCTAGTGTGGCCCCTGTGAGTTGTAAAATTGGTGCTAAATGTGGTAACCAGGCGGATGCTGAGTTCATTGATATTGTCCGTTAATGATACTTAAGGTGGGTGTTGTCTAAAGTTTTAATTGATATTACCAATGTGGCCAATAATGACTTCACAGTTGGGGCCCTCGCCCGCAGGTCCCAGATTCAGGGTATTCTTTGTTTATTGTGTGGCCCCTAAAGAGGGGCCGACTAACTCTTTAGAGTTAGTTAGATGCTGCCACTGTGCTATGCAACAGCAGCTATTAATTACGCTTCATGTTGGGCGGCATGGATCACTTGATGGGTGATACCTCAAAGCTCAAACACGGCAGAGCCGTGTGTGGCATGCGAGGACCAGTGGGTCAGGGGTGATCCGTTGCAAACAGAATGCTGATCCGTGTGAGGTTCTGACTTTCTATAGTTTTTATAAAGCCTTAGATATGGTGTGGTATTTTTCATCTCGCTATAGTTTAGTTGGTATTTAAGGAAACCGCCTCATTTCTATCAGAAATACACAATATTGAATTGTTTTTTATATTTTAATATATTAGAAGCGCGCTTTTGTTGCCTATGTAGCTCATTATGCGTTGAAATGTTCGCGAGCATCGTAGGAATGTACAAAACCCCTATTGTGGCACCATCTGACGAAAGAGCGGAGAACTATACTAGCGCGTTTCGTTATTCACATCTTTTTGACAGGGACTTGGTTGGTGGCTTTTACGCCCTAATTAACAGCTGAAGTCATTTCAAGGGGGGTGATAGTGATCGAATCTATGGATACCTGAAGGTGGAAAGCACACACCCTACACTTTTACCGAGGCAATGGTGGTGCTGCTCAAAGGGTGTGGCGAGCTAGACTGGAGGATGTAATAACTAAGCAGCAGAAGGACCAAAAAGACAATCTCGTAGTAGTAGGTCTACTTAGATCTTGAGTAGCCGCCCTTGTGGTTATAATTACCTAGACTAGTTGGCTCTGCCAGCCTGGTCAAGTGAAAATTGGTAAGGAGACTATGAACTAAGCTAACATCTCATAAGTATTAGTTACCACCCCCTCACACCCGTTTAACAACGGATTCAGGGTCTAATTATGGAGACCCTAGAGTAAGATTAACAATATATCCCAATGTCTGTAGTAGACATTTACGACATGCAACCTGCCCCCTAGAAGGGATAGATCTGACCACAAGTCCGCAATATGGGACTCCCCCTCTGAGAGTATCAAGGTTTGCGTATAGTCTCTTGCAGTTTAATCTGTTATCTACCCCTTTGTCGACTTCGCCAAAATCCTGGGAGATTCACTTTAAACCTAAGGTCTACCCTTTTTTATTCTTTGTTTATTGTGTGGCCCCTAAAGAGGGGCCGCGGTGTTGATTAATTACACCACATGTTAAGCAGCATGAGATCAAACCTTCCTCAAAAGCGTCAAGGCTCAGAGTCCTGTTGGACGGGAACCCTGTGTGGCATTTCAAGACGAATGGTTGAGTGATCTGTTGCAGATGCCGTTCCGTGAGAAGTTCTGACTTTATATAGCTTTTATATCGCTTTAGATATGGTGTAGTATTTTCAATCTCACTATAGTTTAGTTGATATTTCAAAGAATCTGCCTCATTCTATCAGAAATACACAGCGTTGACATGTTTCTTATATTCAATATATTAGAAGTGTGCTTTGTTGCTTATTATAGGTCATTATGCGTTTAAAATGTTCGCGAGTATCGTGGAAATGTACAAAAACCCTATTGTGGCGTCATCTGACGAAAAGAGCGGAGAACTATACTAGAGCATGTAATGGCCAGACCAGCAGGCGGCAGCAGAGTGGTCAAAAGACAATCTCGTAGTAGTAGGTCTACTTGCATGTTGAGTAGCCACCCTTGTGGTTGTAATTACCTAGCCTAGTTGACCCTGCTGGCCTGGTCAAGTGAAATTAGTAAGGAGGCCCCCCATTAACGCGCTCCACAGTCTTTAGACAGTTAAGACTATAGTCAAGACTGGAGAATTTAGCGAGACGTCCCTCTGGGAGGTCATAATCCTCAATGTTAGGTGTTAGCTCATTAACATCAGATACCATATTAACAAACCATTTAAAATGTTCATTTTAATAGCAACTCACCCTATTCTGACAAAATCCTATTAGCAGGTAACCTCTGTGTAAACCATACTGCAAACATCTGCTACTTCCAGCGTCTGCCTCGTGACTGATAGTGTACAACAAGACGAAGTGGGCAGAGATTAGAAAAAATGAGGCTCTTTATATAGCCGAGAGAGCAGCTAATCTGGATGTTCTAAGCTTGTTTTCACCTAGAGCTCCAACCCTCTTCCAGAGAGAATCAAATTGCTTTTCACCTGAACCCTTCCACCCCTAATCCATCAGCATGAAAAGAGAATTAACGAGTGTAACGTGCGCTACATGTATATGGGATTATAGCTGGTGAAGAGATAAAGCCGAGTCACCTGTGTATACAAAGACTACAGGGGGTGATTAACGACAGGTTTGACGCGCCAGCCCGTGAACGGATTAAGCCAAAAAAAAAGAAAAAAAAAGTATGTTTCAGGTAACATGGGCAGAAAGACTGGGGTCGGTAGGTCGGATTTTTATTTTATTTTATTTTATTTTTTTAACATGAAAGTACTAGCCATCCTCCGTGGAAATTCTAAAAATGACCCAAAAAGTATAAAAATATGAAATTTTCTTCAAACTTGCTTAAAAAAAAACGTAGGGTCGACCCTGTTTTGCTAGGGTCGGTCAGGTGACCTGAAACAAACCTTTTTTTTATTTGGCCTTATCTTTCAAGCTGACGCTTAAATTCAACTAGCCAGCCGCCGTCCACACCACTCACTGCGACAAGAGGAGGTGCTGTTGTTTTACACTTGAGTCGCTTACCACATGGACTCTACCTCACAGACAGACACGCGCCCCCTGTAGCTTTTTTTTTGTTTTTTTTTGTATACACACGCTAATCTCATAACCCCCTTATCCGTTATACAGGTAACCAGTATTCTCTTTTAAAATAGCTGCCAGTCAGCTTAGCTCTAGAAGCAAGAAGGCGTGTATAGGTGCCTTATAAGTCGGCAGGGGGTAAATACTAGTGAAAAAAGGAAGGCAGGTGTGCAGGTAGCTTTTCTAACAGACACGTGTGTGCACTAAGCTGCTTAAGTCTAAACCCTCCCCGCAGTAGTCAGGTGGCATGTGAAAACTTACTTAACTGATCTCTTACATTGAGTAGAGTCTCTGTGCTGAGAGAGCTTTTTCAGCCGTTTAAGAGGATTAACTAGGACAGGGTACATAAGGAGTGAAACGCCGAATAGCGGCTACTCAGTCTCGTGCAGCACAAGCAGCAGCATCTAGCAGCGGCTTCAGCAGCAGCTGCACGTGCAGCACAAGCAGCTGGCAGCGACTTCAGCAGCACAAGCAGCACGAGCAGCACAAGCCGTAGCATTTGTCAGCAGCATCCGTGACATCGTCAGCAGCAGCCCCATGACCTTGTCAGCAGCACAAGCAGCCAGCAGCTGCTGGCAGCTGCTTCAGCAGCTGCCGGCAGCTGCTGCACGAGCAGTAGCACAAGCAGTAGCATCTGTCAGCAGCAGCAGCAGCAGCACAAGCAGCCAGCAGCTGCTGCATGAGCAGCACAAGCAGCACAAGCAGCAGCACCGACAGCAGCAGCAGCAGCAGCGGTGGTGTGGACCACTAAAGTCGAGATGAAGCCTAGTGACATTTGACATGAAGCTTGAAAAACACAGTGACAGGTGACATGAGCAATTCTTAAAATCGACATGAGATATGAGCATTTTTTAAGACAAACATCATATGTCATAGCCGCCTCATCCAAACCTCCACTAGTAGTGCTCTATAAGCGCAAGCTGTAAACCCTCTCCTCCCCCCGTGCACACAGGCGAATTATCAGAGTCAGCCAATGGTGTCAATACCCCTCTCATACAGGGGTCGGGCGCTGCTGGACTATAATAGATGAGTCAAGGACCGTTCTACTGAGGGTCAGGCAGGCTAAGTCGGACATTCAATGACAGGTAGGTCTTTGACAACCTTGCTTGAAAGTCTGGACAGCATTGACAGACTGGGGCATAAGGATCTCGCATGGTCAGACTTTCAAGCAAGTTTTGCTAAAGTCGCGTTATTGAATGTCCGACCTAGCCTGACCCACAGTAGAACGGTCCTTGACCCGTCTATTATAGTCCAGCAGTGCCCGACCCTTGGCTGAGAGCAGTTTAAGCGCCATTGGGTGTCTCTGATATTTGCCTCTGTGTAAGATGAGAAAAAAAGTCTGTTGAAAGACTATATTTCAAGCCAGAAAACTGTAATTAGCTTTCCAAGTTGTTTATTTAACAATATCTTAGCCTAGCAAGCAGCTGTCAGATGTCATCTAAGAAAAAAATGTGAGCTGTTAATAGATTCAAGAGAAATTAGTTTACAAATAGCCCGTGTAAGTACGCCCATGTCTTGCTTATTTCTTATAAAGTTGTAAGATAGTCACATCATGATGCACATCATCATAAACGCAATCATGATACCTTTCATTGTAAGTAGACTCGCCTCTCTGCCCTCTAAAAGAGAGGGCAGAGAAGCGAGTCTCACTCTTAAAAAACCCTTCCCCTCCCCCCCTCCCCCCCTCCCCCCCCATGCATCTTAAAGAGTGCCCCCCAGAGTGCCCCTCCCCCCCCTAAAAAAAAGAGCCACATTTTTAAATTATTTTTTAGCAAGCTTTCAGCTTGCTTTTTTTCTTTTTTAAAATTTATTTATCCATAAAAATCTCAAGTGACTTATTTTGAAATTCGCGCCAACCTAGTAGTCACGTGACCCCCTTAAGTAGGTCACTTCCAGTCACGTGACCTATTTGAATTTCCCGCCAACATGGTGGTCACGTGACCCTCTTAAGTAGGTCACTTCCGGTCACGTGACCTATTTGAATTTCCCGCCCAAAGGTCACGTGACCGGAAGTAGGTCACTTCCGGTCACGTGACCTATTTGAATTTCCCGCCAAAAGGGAGGCCTCTCATTGGCTGCTTTTGAATTTCCCGCCAAAAGGGAGGCCTCTGATTGGCTGCAGGTCGATTGAGTAATAAACAGTACTTAACTATAGTCCCGTTCCGATACATACAATACTACTCCCCCCCCCAAAAAAAAAAAAAATTAAAAAATTTCATGCCCGCCCCCTGATTCAATCTAGTAGTGTATAAACAGCTTATGGAAACTCTGATATGTCCAGGCACCATGCAGGAACACACAATTGAGCAGGGTGCAGGGCCATGAACCAGCTGGCTCATATATCTGTCACCATAGATAAGGGCCTAGTCAGCTTTAGTATAGAGGTCACCGAACACTTCTTAAGTTTCACAGTCTCAATTGGTACAGACTAAAGGGAAGCAGCACCATGTTTTTAGATAAATGACTTAATAACACACCTACATACTCAATATTCATATTCGGTGGACGAGGCACAAGGTTCGTGTCCCAACACTACATTCCTAATGACACAGGTAGGTTCGATTTTGCCACTCTTTGGCTTTCCCAGGTCATGTGGTACCTATACTCCCCTGTGATTGGCTGTGGGGAAATGCAGGTCAATGCTTTTTTCCCTTTACTCAATTTTAATTGCACCTTTTCCCTTTCAGAGAAAATTAATTTGTAGTTGGAAAAATATTTCCTTATAAAATGAAATTCTTTTCATTTTTTATAAAAGTGTAGGGGCTAGGGTTATACGGGTTTGTTATATGACGAGTGCTGTTGGATGCTGTGTTGCGAGCTCAGTCCGAACCCTTCAGTCCGACGGTAGGTGGCGACACCTACCCCGGGCTTGGGGTATGGACAGAGGTCGCTATAGGCTTCCGGTCTGCGTGTGCGCGCGCAGGCTGGCTGCCTATATATACCCAGCATCTGACGGTACTCGTCGGTTACTCTGAGCCACGCTGGTGAGGAGACCCCGTGATCATTACGGCTGATTAGCCTACTGACCCGTTCCGAACTCTATAGGGAGTTCGCACACATAGATACTGCTTGTCTAGGTTTTCTGAATAAACCCGATTTGCAACCTGTAACACTTGATCCGAACTGTGTCGACTTTGTTCTTTAATTGATACTCTACCAATATCATAGAGAAACAAAGTATCGTTTATTACACTGGTGCCGTGACCAGTTCTGAGTGAAACGCAGGTTAGCCTGTGCAGTAGCACAGACCTCCTGCTCTGGACGGAGCAGCGAGGTCTCCCGATGAGGCGCCAGCCTTATCACCAGAGGGGTTAGATGCCGCCAATGAGGCAGATACCCCCAGGAGTGCGAATGTTCCATCCGGAGCAAGTGCGTTTGTGGGATTCAGAGGTCCCGAAGTAATGAATCGCTCATTAGAAGAAATGAGCCTGTCAATGTTCAACATTGGTGGGTCAAGATCAGCCGCTCCGAATCCACAGAGGGCTACCATCTTGGAGGAACGTCGTTTCGACGACATGAGAGAGGCCAGGGTACAGGAGCGTGTGCAAATGGCTCAAATGGAGTTGTTGTCCATTCAGAAACAGTCGAATGAATGGAAAAACAGTCTGATTGCATTGGAGGGTGCAGTCACACATAGAGCTTCCAAAATCAAGGAGAAAGACGCAAGGCTTTCAACTTTGTTAGAGGAAAACGAAAAGCTGGTGCAATCCCTTAGCAGGGTCCGCGTGGAGTTCGATCAGAAACAGGCTGATCTACAGGGAGTCCGTTCCGAATTTGCCCAGGCAAACACGGAGCTGAACCAGATTTGTGCGGCCCGAGACGCTGTCATCCATGAAGCGGAAGGGACCCGATCAGAACTTGTTCGGGACACTGAAGACTTACGGGATGTTCGCCGAAGCCTAGTGTCAGAATGCGACATTCTGAAGGCAAAAAGAAGTGCTTTGCAGCAGTTTTTGTCAGAGACTAGGGAGAGTATGCAGGATAGCAGTACCTCATACGCCTCAGCTGATAGTGACAGTCCGAAAGGTCCTCGTTACATGAGTTTTACGGACACCCCGAATCTTCCTATGGGACGTGGAATGACTGTAGAAGGTGCCTTGTCTACTTCAACGCCAGGACGACCACTACAGGTGGGCCGGGCAAGAGGTAGAGGTAGGGCGAGTGATTACTCACCAAGGGTGGGTATCAGTGGTATCCGTCCAATTCCGAAGCAGGTCTTTTCAGCTCCGACAGGTGTAAACCCGGCGGGCAGGGGAAGGTCGTTATCGGAGTTGGTGCGGAGTCCACGTTCTCAGTTGAAACTGGATGAGCAGCAACTGGATTCGGAACGCTTGAAGAAAGCAGCCGAACAAGATAAGGCGGCCAAGACCGACTTAACTCCCTCGAGTTTGTCGCAATGGCGAGAATGCCAAGCAAACATACTGTTCCATGAACAGAAGAACTTGGAATTGGAAAGGCGAGATGTGTATCGCAAACAGCAGGCTGCTCTTGAGCAGCAACAGAAACGCATGAAGGAAAATGCAGCCCTCGCTGAGGAATTAGCGGAGCAGGAGGCGGCGGTTTTGAGAGCTCGACAAGAAGGGCTCCGAGCGGCCGGTGAAGCTGCGAAAGCTAAATTGGCGGAGGCACAGCAGGAAGAGGAGGCTGAGAGACAGGCCAAGGAACTGGAAAAAGAGAAGGCGGCGCATCAGCGATTGCTTGCTCTGGCCCAGCAGTGTCAGTATATGACTGATCAGGAGAAAAATTGGTGGTTCAGTCAGGGTGTGGACCCCACTAAGGATTTGGTGTCGTATGGTACCTACCAGGCCTATCTGGAGAGACAGAATAGCTTGCCTACCAGAGGCGCTACTCCGGGGACGACTCCTGGCGCAAAGAGTCCTAGGAGGGCTCCGAGGAGAACAATTCTGAGTACAGAATTGCAAGAGTTGTACGATACAAACTCAGCAATTGCTGGGATCGGATTGCACAATGTGGGTACAGAAAAGGACGCTTCGGCTTCCATTTCTAAATGCCTGGCGATAACCTCTAAAATTAGGGGGTCATCCAACGCTGCTAGACGTATTGCTAGCGAGCCTTTTCCCTACTGGCAGAAAAACTCTTGGGAAGATTGGTTGGGAGCCACCGTTGAGGATATCAACCTCAGTGGGTGGGATCAACAAGATGCAATTCCGTACGTCTGTAAGGGATTGCGCATGGGAGATGGCCTAATGGCCGTGGAGCAGTGGAAAGATGAATGCGGACCTCGCGGCACTTTCAAACAACTGGTAGAGATCGGAACTATCCTATACGGAGACTCCGCTCGGATTGATCCGATGGTCGCTTTTAAGAAGCGAGTGCAAGGCAAGAACGAGGCCCCGAGGGTTTTCGGACTTGCACTGATGAGACTCCTGAAGAAGGTACATCCAGCTTCAGGAATCCATGATGCCTTATTCTCTAAGGAATTGTTCTCTCAGTTCGTCGCTGGACTGAGAGATCCAGAAATACAACAAGTAGTGTATGATACGTGGAGAGCAGATACGTCATTAGATGACCTTTTTAAGGCCATCGACATACATGCTCTCAAGAAGTCACTGTTGGGGGACCGGATGCCCACCCGGGCCTCGGCCATTATAGAATGTTCCCCGGAGCAGTCTGATGGTTCGGGCAGTGAGGAAGAGGGGGCGATAGCTTCTGCAGCTCAGTTTAAGAGGAATGGGAATTCCTCTAAACCGCCGTGGAAGAATAGGAAGCCGGAAGGGGGTGGAAACCCTCCTCCGAAGAAGGAATCATCGGATCCAAAAGCTCCGATAATGGACGCAGCGTTTTTCACAGCGCTGTTTGAGAAGATGACGACTTCCATTCAGGGGGCTACACAGCCTAACCGGAGGAAGATCAATCGGCGGACCGCCAAGTGCTATAGGTGCCTGGAGATCGGTCACTTTGCTGCGGAGTGTACGGCTCCGACTCCGAAAGTTCCCGGTAAGGAGGGAAACTAGAGGGGGTAGTCCGAGAAGGCGAGCGGACGACCCCTGTATATGAAGTACGCCAACATACCAGAGAGGTAGAGCCTAGTGAAATTCCGAAGGCGGGAAGGGAATCAGGGGTGGCTTCGAGCTTGAGGGGCTCGGATGCCGGCCTGGTTAACATTCCAGTCCAACAGTTGCCCGGCAATGAGGCAGGGAGGCCCATTACGGATAGGAACGAGGAAGTTGCGGCTGTCACAGACACCGTGTGGGTAGGGAGTACCCAGCTTTCCCCGGATCATCCATGTTTCGACCATTTGAAGAAACATGGCCTTGATTTGGCTGCTCCGAAGGATTTTAAACGCTTCACTGTAAACCCGTCTCCGCTGGGGGGGAGGCGGTGGTATGTGTCTGTTACTGTGGCCGGTAGAGCGGGCGAATTTTTAGTAGATACGGGAGCTAGCCACTCCTTTATCTCCTCTAACTTCTATGCTCTTATGCCGGATAGTCGTGATAACTTCAAAACGAGGGTAAACGCCTGTTCGGCCGATGGGTCAAGTATGCAGACGTATGGGCGCGCGTTCATACCGCTCCGAATTGGGGGGAAGGAGTATGTGGCTTCTCCCACCATTGCGGATATTGCAGACGACGGTATACTGGGATTGGATTTTTCGGCGTTGTATGACGCGGTCCTGAATCCTGGTACAGGGGTACTCCTGATAGAGCACCCGTACCGTGCGGTAGAGCAATGTGTGCTCCGACAAGTGTCGACAGTGGCAATGGTGGTCCAAACTGTAAAGATTCCTCCCGGACAGACGTGTGACGTGCTGGTCCGAAGCAAGGGGCTTAGGAGAGAGGAAGAAGCAGTTGTGGAGCCGGATATGGCCATGTTGGGTAGTATCGGTTTGACAGGCATGGACACCCTCGTGGGTGATGGTGCTTGGACCGTAGTGCCGGTTTCTAACCCCGGGTTGGAACCGAAGTATCTAAGGAAAGATACAATACTGGGGAAGGTGTTCACCAGTGAGGCAGTGATGCCTGCTGGACAGGTGAGCATGAAGGGTGACCCTTCTCCGACCGCTCTGAGTGCGGGACTCGAGAAAATGATCTCCGAAACGGATTTGACGGATCGGAGGGATCTCGACTCCCTAAGGAGGCTGGTAGTGAAGTATCAGGATGCATGGCAGGTGGAGGGGGAGCCTTTGGGCCGAACCGACAAAGTGTTGCATTCTATCAATACGGGTGATGCACAGCCGTTCAAGATGCCTTACCGACGCTTGCCTTTGGGTAAGAAAGCAGTGGTGGAGGAACAAGTGAAGACCATGTTGGAACAGAAGGTGATCGTGCCTAGCACTAGCCCCTGGTCCAGCCCGGTCCAGATGGTTACTAAGAAGGACGGGTCTATCCGATTTTGTATCGATTATAGGCGCCTGAATGGGGTAACCAAGAAAAATGCATATCCTCTCCCCCGGATTGATGAGACTCTGGACTCTTTGGGTGGGAACCAATGGTTCTGCACCCTTGATTTGCAGTCCGGATATTGGCAGATCGGGATGAAGGAGGAGGATAAAGAGAAAACGGCTTTTACAAGTCACATTGGACTGTATCAGTTTGAGCTGATGCCCTTCGGGTTGTGCAACGCCCCGGCCACTTTTGAGGCTATGATGGAAACTCTTCTGAGTGATCTGTTGTGGCGCAAATGCTTGGTATACTTGGATGATGTCATTGTCTTTGGCAAGACTTTTGAAGAGTGTGCGTTGAACCTCGGAGAGGTGTTGGAGCGAATTCGGTCCAATGGCTTGACATTAAAGCCGAAGAAATGTGAACTTTTTCGGAAGTCCATGGTCTATTTGGGCCGGATCATCTCCACCGAGGGTGTGCAGGCTGATCCGGCTAAATTGGAGGGACTTCATCCCCGGATTCTCTAGGGTGTCTCAGCCATTACAACGGTTGAGCCATTGGACTCCGGGGAGGAAAAAAGAACCCTTCCCATGGGGGATGGAACAGAATGAAGCCTTCAAAGAGATTAAGGCGTTGTTCCGAACCACCCCGGTGCTGAGATACCCTACGGAGAAGGGGCATTTCATCCTTGACACTGATGCGAGCAATGAGAGCATCGGGGCCGCATTGTCCCAAATCCAGGACGGAGTAGAGGTCCCGCTGGCGTTCGCTAGTAACAGTATGAACAAGGCACAGAGAAATTATTGTACTACCAAGCGAGAGCTGCTCGCAGTAGTGGTGTACACGAAGAAGTTTCGGCACTTCTTATATGGAGGGAATTTCACACTCCGTACCGATCATTCGGCCTTGAGGTGGCTCCTTAATTTTAAGGACGCAGAGGGAATGATTGGTCGGTGGTTGAATCACCTCAGCGAGTTCGGACTGGAAAACTCTCATATCCAGCACCGAGCGGGCACGAAGCATATTAATGCTGACTGTCTGAGTAGACGTCCGGTACGCCGTTGTGTGCGTCCGGAGTGTGGGGATTGTGGTGCTCACAATGCTGTGGTAGCGAGTGTGCGTTTGCCTTATGATGGGTTGTTGCAAAACCTGTTGGATTGGTCCACCGACACTATAAGGACGTACCAGATGGCCGATCCTACCATAGCACGACTGAGGGAGCTTGTCCCTACTGGGGTCTGTCCAGTGAGACCCGAAATATCACTGGAAAACCGTGAAATGCGAGGTTTCCTGGCTCAGTTCCACGAACTGGAGGTCCGGGACTCGTTGTTGTGCAGGTGGAAGACTTGTCCCGGGAAGCGGAGGGTGTTACAAATGGTGATCCCTGCTGCTATGAGGAAAGACATCCTGTACTACTGCCACGGCCATTCCACTAGTGGGCATTTCGGAAAGAAACGCTCGTTGGAACGGCTGAGTCGGAGATACTACTGGCCCGGCATGTCAGGCGATGGTGATCCCTGCTGCTATGAGGAAAGACATCCTGTACTACTGCCACGGCCATTCCACTAGTGGGCATTTCGGAAAGAAACGCTCGTTGGAACGGCTGAGTCGGAGATACTACTGGCCCGGCATGTCAGGCGACCTTTTAAGGTGGATCGAGACCTGTCCGGCCTGTTGTTTGGGCAAACCTGGTCCTGGACTAGGGAAATTGCCACTGCAACAAGAGCTATTCGGAGTGAGATTTGCTCGAATAGCCGTGGACATTATCAGTGGAGTTAAACCCACTCCAAAAGGTAATACGTGTATGATGGTGGTCTCGGACTACTATACGAAATACACCCGAGTGTACCCACTCGAGGATCACACTGCTGCTACTTGTGCGGAAGCATTGGTAAAGGGGTGGATCCTCCATCTGGGGGCTCCCTTGATGTTACATAGCGATCAAGGGAGAGAATTTGAGTCCAAACTATGGGCAGCTATGTGCCATCAGTTGGCTATATGCAAAACTCGGACCAATCCGTACCGACCACAGTCCGACGGGCAGGTGGAGCGGTTCAATCGGACCTTGATCCAGGTTTTGAAGCCATTAGTGAACTCCCATATGGATGATTGGGATGATCAGTGCGAATTTGTGGTTCATGCGTATAATAATACGGTCCACACTTCGACAAATTGCACTCCGAACCTCTTGGTGTTCGGAGAGGACTTGATCATGCCGGCGGATTTAGTATTCGGGGTGGTAGGGATCAGTCCGGAAGCACCATGTACGGTGCTGTTTGTAGAATCTCTGCGGGAGAGGTTCAAATTTGCCTACGAAACAGTTAGGGCTCATTTGCTCAAAGCTGCGAATTGGCAGAAGGTGGGTTACGACACCGGATTGAAGTTGCGACGATTCGTAGTGGGGGATAGAGTGAGCCGCCTACAATTTGTACCTTTGGAAGGGGTGTCAGCGGATCCCCCTAAAAGAGTGGTACGAAAGAAGCTCCGGAAGACCGTGAAAAAGAAAGTCTCGGCAGGCGAAGGAAGAAGGGCACGGAAAACTAAAATCAAGGCTGGAGTTTTAGTTAAGAACGAGTGTCCTTCGGCCAGGTTACGAGAGGCGGACGGTAAACCCGTTCGGCGAAGCCCAAGGCTGGTGGCTAGAGGGGCTGTAACCTAGCTTGTTTACACAACGAGTGTGGTGTCCTGTGTTGTCCTATATGTTATATGTATGTTACCAACAGGGGCGCTCAGAGTCAAGAGGAAAAGAATGTAAGAGTGCTCCCCGAGGGTGGTGGACGGATAATCCGGTGGGGTAATCTTCGATTTCCCATAAATATCCACTAATACTCCTGATGAGCTCTTTATTCGAAGTATATTTTGACTTTTGTGAGCCGCCTACGTAGCAGTGTGATCCCTCGAGCCCGAGCTGCGGGCGGGAAAGGTCGTGACCTGATTAAACAGTAATTGGGTCACACCGGGTAACGGGATCGCGTCCAATCACGCGAGACGCTGCGCATGCGCTTTGTTTTAAAAACAAAAGCGAGGGAACCGCCATATTGATTTTGGGCTCGCCCCAGTCAATAGCGGTGTTGGTCGGCAGCGGGGAAGTTGG
Source organism: Harmothoe impar (assembly GCA_947462335.1). Lineage (NCBI taxonomy): Eukaryota > Metazoa > Annelida > Polychaeta > Phyllodocida > Polynoidae > Harmothoe > Harmothoe impar. The sequence continues at coordinate 108,638,203 of OX381705.1, read as the reverse complement.
TTGTTTTGGACGGGTAGAAGAAGAGAAAAGTCAGTAAAAGAGTTGTAAGCAGTGAGTACTCTTTCCTGGTGCGTCTGAGACAAAGAGGGAGGCGGGGAACTAGTGGTTTCCCCGTCAAACTCCCGTCGAAAGACACTGTGTCGTAGTGAGGATGGCCGAGCAACAGCTCCGTCACTCCGAACTCACCGGACACTCCGAGGTGGCATCCGCCACCGAGGAGGCTATGGATGCTCAGAGCCCAAGTGGTGATGAGTTGAGCCAGACGCTGGGGGAACTACGTGTAGATCCGGCCGTGTCCCCGATCCGAAAGTCCCCGTCGCCCGACGGCAGCGAGGACTCCGGAGTGCTGCAAGGACTCGCCTACACCCAAGTAGCGCCGGATCCTTCCGAGACGACTGTACGTCCCTCCCGGATGTGCAGTCTCAGTATATCACCAAACCTCCAGAAGACGGTTGCTCGTAAACTGTCTATGGGGAGTGGGAGTGATTCCGACACTTCACGTCCGAGGACGCGCGGTGGGAAGGGTGCTACCCGAGATCGGTCCAAGTCGGCCGATACTAAGGCTAGTACCAAGGCTACCAAACACACTGGTGTTGGGAAGAAGCCTCCGGGGAAGGACGAGCCTAAAAAGCCCGATCCGAAGAAGGAAAGTACTGCGAGTACGAAGAAGTCGGGTTCTAAGGCTGCCACTGCAGCGGCCTCCAAGGATCCGAAGACGGTTGACCCCAAGGCTCCTACGACGAAGGTGCCGAAGGGTCAGAAGAAAGCTGATCCGAAGCCTGGTGCTAAGGACCAGCCGGGGAAGGGGCCGACGTCCGACAGCACTAAAGCTGTCAAGACTCCGGGCCCCAGTAAGTCCAACCTCCCGATCCCTAGCAAGGTGAAGGGTAGTGGGAAGGCAGTTGTAACCTCAGCTGCTCCGACCCCAGCCATCGACGTGTTGTCCTTCTCGCGAGGGCTGGACAATACGGGACATGGGGGAGGCCGTCCAAAAACGGCAGTTCCTCCCAAGGAACCTCGGACCGAGGAGACTATGGATACGTCATCCGCAGCCCATACGGTCCAGGTAGTGCAGGATGTGCTGTCTAGCATCACATTCAACCTCCCGACTCCCCTGGAGCCGCGAAAGGAGGTACCCGTTCGGGTGGAGTTACCTCCTCCAAAAGCGGTACCCGTCCGAGTGGATACTCCTCGACAGCCTACCGAGCCTACTCTGGAACCATCCAATACCATGGATATTTCGGAGGAAGCCGGAAAGCTGGACCAAGCTGCAGGTGGTGGTCCATCTGGATCGGGGGTGCAAATCCTCGCTCCACACCAGCATGATGCATGGGATAAGGAGGACGCCGACGTCCCATCCCTGCTCCGAGGTGCCATCATCGATCAGATGAGCGTAACAGAGGTCAGATCCTTCGATCTGATCCAAATGCGAACCTTCCGGGGGCTGGACAGTTTGTCTGCCAAGTTCCCGGCCTGGTTCCCAGATCGCTTAACTGCGGCCATGGACGATCTCAGCAAAAAGTCGGCTACAGCTCGCTTAGTTGCTGAGACCGAGGGACGTCCCGAACTTATCGCGGCCTTGGAGTACGACCTGCAAACTGCAGCGGAATTCCAGACCGTGCATAACCGGAGGGAGAAGAAGAGACATCTGACGCCAGCAATGAAGCTGGCTCGGAGTATGGAACAGAAGACCAAAGAGTCCATTCTGGATGCTACTCTGGAGGAGGAAATTATCCAACAGAACTCGGCCGCGGCTAGGAGTGCAGAGACTAGTCGCATGGAGAAGGCCAATCGTAGGCACCAATACCTACGAGAGACCATCAAAGTAACCTCTCTGAAGGCGGGTCGATCCGACGAGGAGGTGGAAGCGGTTCTGAAGGGATTGGATGAAAATACAATCCCGGACGACGAACTTCAGATTCTGGTTCGGACAGCACTCCGAGCCAATGCCGCAAGTGGGTTTAAGTACTTTAAACCAATGTGTGTGAACGACTGCGTCAAGGATAAGCGGTCCTCACACCATCCGGAGGAGGTGGGTCCTGACGGTCTCTCCGATGAAGAGGAGTGGATTAAGACTGATCCCCTCGATAAGTCGGTACAGCTGTACCATTTTGAGCTACTGGACAAGGTCCGAAATGGTAGTACTAAATACCATTCGCCTCTCCAGAAAGCTAAATTGGCATGGGCTATGGCTAGATGGCATCCATTTAGCAAGTGCCCCTTTGAGCCTTGTCTGAACATCGACGAGACACTGGAGACGCCCCGAACTTGGCCTAGCAAGGTCCGGTACGCAAGGCATATCACCCGCTATCATTTGCGTCATTACATGCGGTATGACTGCTTGAGTGTGGGTGCGAAGGGAAGCAAGGGTTGTCCGAATGGTGGCTGGTTCTACACTAGAGCCGATATCATCAGGCATCTTGCTAAGCAGCACGGCTTGGCTCTGGAGATCGCGGCGGAACGCATCTAGACCGCCCATACGGAAGTCTACTCCCATTTCGGGGTAGTAGGCAGAAATGATAACCTCGAGGTGGATTTTGGCACCAACGAGAGAGGAAAGGTCCGGGTCTTTTACAAGGTAAACCCGGACGGCAACTACATCCGGATTCCGGAAGGTGAGCTCTTCGATGAATTCGAGGAGTACCAGAAACGTACCAGTACGAGAAAGGTGCGGCGCGCTCAGAAGAGACCTAGCGGGTCTTCGGAGCAGGCCGACCCTAAAAAGGCCAAAACGGATGAAAGGAAATCCGTTATGGAGAAGGCGGATCCGGGCTATAAAGGGCCGGCATTCACTTCTCAGACGACGGACTGGAAGACGGGTCCCCAGGGCAGGCCACCTCGGTCTGTTCCGGAGGATCCGAACTCCAGCACGATGGGGTCCTTCGCGGAGGAGTTCCCCGAAAATGATATGGTTCCGGGTGAGGAGTCGCAGACTCTAACCCAGACCGGTAGGACGAAGGCTCCAGCAAAGAAAACGCCGAAGCCAACTCAGACCCCGGATCTCCCACCCGAGACTCCGGATGAGGGGCGTCTAGTCTTGCGACTGAGGAGCCCTCCTTCGTTCCCTCCCGCCGACTTCACTTCCTATGAAGCCGGACAGGAGGCCTTCGGTCAATGGCAAGACAACTTTCATCGGTTGCTTGCTGGCCTGAGTCAGGAGGTGGCGATGTTGTCCCTTAACACGGTACATCATCTCCATCAGAGGGAGGTCGCTACCCAGAAGGCAGCGGCTGCGGAGTCCGTACAGGAAGAGCGTGAGAACGCTCGGACTGAACGAAGTGCTGCTAAAACCGAAAGGAAGAAGCAAAAGTTGGCAGTTAAGAACGCCGAGGAGAAGCTGGACCACGAACGTCGTCGGTTCCGAGACTGCTTCGCGCATGAAATGCACGAGTGGGATGGAACTCGGGCTCAAATCGAGCTCTGGCTCCAGGAGCTGACTCTGGCGGAAGCTGCGTCGGACTCTGAGGAGGAGGAGGAGCCGGCTAAACCCGGTTCCAAAGACGAGTCGGACTCCGGATAGGATTATCCTATTCTAGGATCCGATTAGGAGAAGGGGGGGGTATTCTAAGTATACCACCCCTACAAGCAAAACACCCTTAGAAAGGGTTTAGGAGTGTCCGGACAGAGGAACGCGGCAGGCTGGCTACGCAAGGATCCAGTCTGCCAGGTGGTACTGACGGAGGAGTACAAGGAGATCCGGAGGGGAAGCTGAACTCGGGACTGGAGCACTATACCAACATGGATCCGATACGCGATGTTTTTTTATAGAAACTCTGGATATCAGGACCGAGTGCTCCTAGTTATAAGTCCGAAGATCGCCTGGAGGCAGGACTATTTTTTTTTTATTCTATTATCACCTAAAGCTCCCGAGCATGAGCTATGAACTTTCTCGTTCCGGTGAGTAAGAGCTGAACGAAGTAGGTTCTGAAAGCCGGGCGGAATGCAACACCATCAACAGAGGATCCGGATCTTCGCTACAAAACCACGTATGATGTCTTTTTGTAATAATACTTTAATATGTCTTTAAAACCTTAAAAGAAGTGATATTGTTTATCACTTATAAGTATTATTCATTACGAGTGTAATTAGCTCGGGGTCCTGGAGGGACGAAATTTTTTACTGTGATATTGTACTTTTTCAAGTGTTTGTATACTATATGTATAGGTTAACTCCATCTATCCTAGGGAATGGGGCGTAATTGTCATTACGGTCTATATATATAGAAATGTGTGTAATTAATGCCTTTTTGTGTTCAACAGTATACGTCATATTGTTTGTAAGGTATAACTTTAATAAACCCCTAAGGTGGTATTTATAAGATAATGCCAGTCCGAAGTGTTTTCGGACTTTAACCTTAATTATTTTTTACCTCCCGGTTATTATCTGGTAGGGGGTAGTGTAGGGGCTAGGGTTATACGGGTTTGTTATATGACGAGTGCTGTTGGATGCTGTGTTGCGAGCTCAGTCCGAACCCTTCAGTCCGACGGTAGGTGGCGACACCTACCCCGGGCTTGGGGTATGGACAGAGGTCGCTATAGGCTTCCGGTCTGCGTGTGCGCGCGCAGGCTGGCTGCCTATACATACCCAGCATCTGACGGTACTCGTCGGTTACTCTGAGCCACGCTGGTGAGGAGACCCCGTGATCATTACGGCTGATTAGCCTACTGACCCGTTCCGAACTCTATAGGGAGTTCGCACACATAGATACTGCTTGTCTAGGTTTTCTGAATAAACCCGATTTGCAACCTGTAACACTTGATCCGAACTGTGTCGACTTTGTTCTTTAATTGATACTCTACCAATATCATAGAGAAACAAAGTATCGTTTATTACAAAAGTTTCTGAATGCCATATATGGTATGGTCTTAGGGTGCTGTGTTCTGGTGCCAACAGTGGGGGTTAACTCTTTAGTTTGGTATCTTTGAGGAATGTTTCATCCCTTTCAGGGAATCATCAGGTGTAATCTCGGGGACTCTACACTAATATTATTTATATTTTATTTATTTATAGGATATGGGTGAAAAAAGGTGTAGATGTGTGCCTTTAATAATTTTCACTTTTATCCTTGGCCTGTGTTTGGCTGGGGTCAATTCTCTTTGGCCCTACCTGGGTTAATTCTGTGAGTGGCTGAAAGTGTCAGTGTGTATCTGACTCTATCCTGACTGTGTCATCGGGGATGGAGCTGTTTAGGTAAGACTATTTGGCTCATTTGCGAAGATATTCTTCCTTACTGTTGTGTGTTTACCATTAGCGGTTCCTCTGATGAGGGACACCATTATTTTAATGGTTCAGCGTGGGAAAAAAATGAGGTGGCATTTTTGTTAATAGTATAACCATAGCGGCTTTCCATTATATTCATCCCCATTGGTACTAAAGTTTTCAAACGTTGTATCCACGAAAATTCTATAGATTTTCTTAGTTTTGTGCCTCTTTTTGACTCATCAGAGGAACCGCTAATGGTAAACACACAACAGTAAGGAAGAATATCTTCACACCTACATACTCAAACAGAATAGCATTATTGCACAGGCCATGTCATATGGAATTCAATGCTGCGTGATCAGGTTCTATATGAGACATTTCTCAGGGAAAAAAATCTGCAACCTTCAGGATCCACTCCAAAAAAAAAAAGATTTAAATGCCGGGAGGGTAGCCCAGGGGAAAAAAGTCACCCGCCCCCTCCACCGGAAACAGAATATTTTTTTAAGTGTGGCCTTATGACTTTGTATAGAGGAGTAGGTAAAATTGTAAGTGGCATGACCAGGGATCGAACTCACAGCCCCAGTGTACAAGTTCTGCATGAAACAGGCGCCACAGAGCCTCTGATACAACAGGTGTGATTGGGAACCATCTCTAAGCAACCTCTCAATTTATAAATAGGAACACCAGGGTGTTGAGGTGTTAAATGGTCTGAAGAAATTTTCTTCAGTTTCGAAAAGAATATAAAAGGGAAAAAAAGGAAAGAAAACGGGTTCAGTGTATATACTTTGAAATATCAATCATCCATGTTCTAAAAGTGATTTTATAGCATGAATAGGGACCTGCAGCAACCATGTAAAAAGATCATAAAACGCAGACGTAGCAGCGATGAAGGCATGGGATACGTCTGCGCTAAATGAGCTACCTCAGGTCTGCTAAAGGTCCCTAATGAAAACCGTTCTCAAAATACCACTGGACGGTAGGCTTAATTACCTCATTGTGTGTTTCCAACCCTAGACCTTCAGAAATTAAGACAAGTTAAGAAAAAAAAAGGGGTAGGGGTTCAGGGGCACAGCCGAACAACTGTCGAGTTGTCTTGTTGAAAAAATAAATCTGTCCAACCTCAGCAAATCGTTGTCACCCTTGGCCAACTTTGGCCAACTTTGGTGAGGTTTTGTCATGACCAAATTCGGCAGCTTTAGCGAGGTTTTGTCATGACCAAATTCGGCAGCTTTGGTGAGGTTTGGCCATGACCAAATTCGGCAGCTTTGGTGAGGTTTTGTCATGACCAAATTCGGCAGCTTTGGTGAGGTTTTGTCATGACCAAATTCGACAACCCATAAGCCCAAATACTGAGAATTCGGCAGGCTAGCAAAGTGTGACCAAGATTTACTGGGACAGTCCTGTCGAACTGCCGATCTGTTGAACTGCCAATCTGGCAGCCCATCTCTGTACAGGCTTCATGGCTGTGTGGTCGAGGCGTAATGGTACATGAATCCTACCATCACAGGTTCGGGTCTCACCTTATACCCTATTTTCTCAACATGAATAATAGCCATAATACTACAGCTACGACAAGGTTATATATCACAATTTTGTAACGTAAAATAAACTCATTTATAATGTTAATTATCATTCAAAAGTCATTTAAAAAACCTAAAATAACGTTACAATATGTTTGCACATTAAAACGTTATCATTTAACGTTGATATACGTTAATTGGAGTCAATATACATTAATTGGAGTAAATTTGCGTTAAATAACGTTACATTTCCGTTTTTTTCAAACGTTTTCCACACACTCAGGAAACATTATTTTCACGTTATTTGACATGTTTTTGTTTACTGGGGAGCCTGGCCCAGTGGGCACAGAACATGGAATCAACATTGATAAATGGTTGTCAATGTTGATTCAACGTTGATTCAACATTGAACTGCATTTTGTGCCTACTGGGGGAGGGAAGGCTTACAATCATGCTGCTATGTCTATTTCTCGGTCAATGTAGTACTTCTAAATGCTATCCATTAATCCACTGCATATTGGAATGTCTATTCACATTTTTATATGTGAATACATATATGAGAATATCGCTTTCTGAAGATTTTATGATAAGAAACCAAGTGCTCAAACATGTTTCCCCCCTTGTTTCTATACTGGATCTGGCCATGGGCATCTCACTCACTCTTGCCCGTACGCCCCTATCTAGGTCATGATGTCATCACTGTGTGACGTAGCAGATCCCCTATCTAGGTCATGATGTCATCACTGTGTGACGTAGCAGATCCCCTATCTAGGTCATGATGTAATCACTGTGTGACGTAGCAGATCCCCTATCTAGGTCATGATGTCATCACGGTGTGACGTAGCAGATCCCTTAGTCGAGCTCACGCTATTGCCCCTCTCCAGGGTGATGGGTGTGAACCACTAAATTCGACATGGCGACATGGGCCTTTTTTGGCTTAGTGACATGCGACATGAGGAATATAAGAGATAGTGACATGGGACATAGTCTTTTCTTAAAATCGACATGGTGACGTGGTCATTTCTTAAAATCGACAGGGTGACATGACCATTTCTGAAAATCGACAGAGAAAATTGGGACCCCCCCATCCAGACCCCCAGGGTGGATCCAGGAATTGGCGGCGGGGGAGGGGGGTTTAGGCAAGGTATTAAAAATTGTGCAGCAAAAATAGTGTGTGTGTGTGTGTGTCGGGGGGGTCCATATCGCATGTCGAATTCAAGAAATGTCCATGTCACTTTAAATCCCCATGTCCCATATGTCGCCTCGAAGAACCTTTCATGTCCCATATCGATGTCAAGAACCTTTCATGTCCCATATCGATGTCAAGAACCTTTCATGTCCCATATCGATGTCAAGAAATAAGTCATGGCACTCATTTGTCTCCCTATATAATATGTCACTATTAAAGCTCCATGTCGCATGAGGATGTCGGATTTAGGCATCCACTCGCATCCTGGGTACATCCTGAATCCGGCCCTGCAGGCTACAGTCAGGTGATAAGAGGGAATCTAGGTTGTGACCTCAATCTATGGAATGGACTTCCAACAAAGGCCATGTCTCTCATATCTATTGATAGCTATTGATAGAAGCCCTAGTAATATTCTAGTAGAATGCCTATGGTAAGCGGAATATGTTTATTGAACCAGGGCACCCCTGTGCCAGGTTCTTATACAACAGGTAATTTTGTGATTTTTGCCAAAAAGATCCCTTGCCTTTTGTGTCTTATTTTGCTGTGAAAAACCTGCAAATGAAATATTTAAATGCTGCAGCATACAAGTGTTGATCAATGCCAATCGATGCCTTCAAATATTGAAACCAAAAAAGCAATATTTCATACACAAAATTGATATTGAAAAAAAGTCACCTAAACAGCACAAAACCAACCTTTTCAGCTCAATGCTAAAGGATAGGGTTTCAAGTAAACTACAGACCTTCATGAAGTGTCTTTGTTCTAATGTAAAAATGGGGTGAGACGCTTTTTGAGACGGTCTGAGGGCGCAATATTGCATCTACCTTCCGTAATCTTCACGAAAATGAAGGTAAGGTAGTAGTTTACACAAAGAACAACAAAAAAAGACAAAAAATCATCAGGGCGGCCTGTTGACAAAAGCTGAAAATCTTTATTTCTGTAACATATGAAGAGAAGTACAGATGCCCTCAGTCAGGCGTCAAGCCGACGAGGGACCGGCGATCCTCGGCCAGCGGCCACTATTTTGATCAGTTTACACGAGGATAAAATTTATCCACACTCAATCTGGAAGACGCTAGACTGCCCTGGTTCACATGTAATATTAATCACATACACCATTCATTCTATAATAATAGCCCTAGACCCCCTAAAAAAGGCTAAATTCGACATGGGTTCTTTGGGGCTTTATCGTGACATTGGACAGGGAGGGTAGTAGTATAGTATGTATCGGAACGGGACTATAGTTAAGTACTGTTTATTACTCAATCGACCTGCAGCCAATCAGAGGCCTCCCTTTTGGCGGGAAATTCAAAAGCAGCCAATGAGAGGCCTCCCTTTTGGCGGGAAATTCAAATAGGTCACGTGACCGGAAGTGACCTACTTCCGGTCACGTGACCTTTGGGCGGGAAATTCAAATAGGTCACGTGACCGGAAGTGACCTACTTAAGAGGGTCACGTGACCACCATGTTGGCGGGAAATTCAAATAGGTCACGTGACGGGAAGTGACCTACTTAAGGGGGTCACGTGACTACTAGGTTGGCTTTCAAAATAAGTCACTTGAGATTTTGATGGATAAATAAATTTAAAAAAAGAAAAAAAAAAGCAAGCTGAAAAAGCTTGCTAAAAAATAATTTAAAAATGCGGCTCTTTTTTTCTAGGAGGGGGGGAGAGGGGCACTCTGGGGGGCACTCTTTAAGATGCATGGGGGGGGGGGAGGGGGGGAGGGGGGGAGGGGCAGGGTTTTTTAAGAGTGAGACTCGCTTCTCTGCCCTCTCTAAAAGAGAGGGCAGAGAGGCGAGTCTACTTACAATGAAAGGTATCATGATCGCGTTTATGATGATGTGCATCATGATGTGACTATCTTACAACCCTATGAGAAATAAGCAAGACATGGGCGTACTTACACGGGCTATTTGTAAACTAATTTCTCTTGAATCTATTAACAGCTCACATTTTTTTCTTAGATGACATCTGACAGCTGCTTGCTAGGCTAAGATATTGTTAAATAAACAACTTGGAAAGCTAATTACAGTTTTCTGGCTTGAAATATAGTCTTTCAACAGACTTTTTTTCTCATCTTACACAGAGGCAAATATCAGAGACACCCAATGGCGCTTAAACTGCTCTCAGCCAAGGGTCGGGCGCTGCTGGACTATAATAGACGGGTCAAGGACCGTTCTACTGTGGGTCAGGCTAGGTCGGACATTCAATAACGCGACTTTAGCAAAACTTGCTTGAAAGTCTGACCATGCGAGATCCTTATGCCCCAGTCTGTCAATGCTGTCCAGACTTTCAAGCAAGGTTGTCAAAGACCTACCTGTCATTGAATGTCCGACTTAGCCTGCCTGACCCTCAGTAGAACGGTCCTTGACTCATCTATTATAGTCCAGCAGCACCCGACCCCTGTATGAGAGGGGTATTGACACCATTGGCTGACTCTGATAATTCGCCTGTGTGCACGGGGGGAGGAGAGGGTTTACAGCTTGCGCTTATAGAGCACTACTAGTGGAGGTTTGGATGAGGCGACTATGACATATGATATTTGTCTTAAAAAATAGCCATGGCACATGTCGATGTCGCTTAATTATGCTCATATCTCATGTCGATTTTAAGAATTGCTCATGTCACCTGTCACTGTGTTTTTCAAGCTTCATGTCAAATGTCACTAGGCTTCAGTGGTCCACACCACCGCTGCTGCTGCTGCTGCTGTCGGTGCTGCTGCTTGTGCTGCTTGTGCTGCTCATGCAGCAGCTGCTGGCTGCTTGTGCTGCTGCTGCTGCTGCTGACAGATGCTACTGCTTGTGCTACTGCTCGTGCAGCAGCTGCCAGCAGCTGCTGAAGCAGCTGCTGGCAGCTGCTGGCTGCTTGTGCTGCTGACAAGGTCATGGGGGCTGCTGCTGACGATGTCACGGATGCTGCTGACAAATGCTACGGCTTGTGCTGCTCGTGCTGCTTGTGCTGCTGAAGTCGCTGCCAGCTGCTTGTGCTGCACGTGCAGCTGCTGCTGAAGCCGCTGCTAGATGCTGCTGCTTGTGCTGCACGAGACTGAGTAGCCGCTATTCGGCGTTTCACTCCTTATGTACCCTGTCCTAGTTAATCCTCTTAAACGGCTGAAAAGGCTCTCTCAGCACAGAGACTCTACTCAATGTAAGAGATCAGTTAAGTAAGTTTTCACATGCCACCTGACTACTGCGGGAGGGTTTAGACTTAAGCAGCTTAGTGCACGCACGTGTCTGTTAGAAAAGCTACCTGCACACCTGCCTTCCTTTTTTCACTAGTATTTACCCCCTGCCGACTTATAAGGCACCTATACACGCCTTCTTGCTTCTAGAGCTAAGCTGACTGGCAGCTATTTTAAAAGAGAATACTGGTTACCTGTATAACGGATAAGGGGGTTATGAGATTAGCGTGTGTATACAAAAAAAAACAAAAAAAAAGCTACAGGGGGCGCGTGTCTGTCTGTGAGGTAGAGTCCATGTGGTAAGCGACTCAAGTGTAAAACAACAGCACCTCCTCTTGTCGCAGTGAGTGGTGTGGACGGCGGGTGGCTAGTAGAATTTAAGCGTCAGCTTGAAAGATAAGGCCAAATAAAAAAAAAGGATTGTTTCAGGTCACCTGACCGACCCTAGCAAAACAGGGTCGACCCTACGTTTTTTTTTAAGCAAGTTTGAAGAAAATTTCATATTTTTATACTTTTTGGGTCATTTTTAGAATTTCCACGGAGGATGGCTAGTACTTTCATGTTAAAAAAATAAAATAAAATAAAATAAAAATCCGACCTACCGACCCCAGTCTTTCTGCCCATGTTACCTGAAACATACCTTTTTTTTTCTTTTTTTTTGGCTTAATCCGTTCACGGGCTGGCGCGTCACACCTGTCGTTAATCACCCCCTGTAGTCTTTGTATACACAGGTGACTCGGCTTTATCTCTTCACCAGCTATAATCCCATATACATGTAGCGCACGTTACACTCGTTAATTCTCTTTTCATGCTGATGGATTAGGGGTGGAAGGGTTCAGGTGAAAAGCGATTTGACTCTCTCTGGAAGAGGGTTGGAGCTCTAGGTGAAAACAAGCTTTGAACATCCAGATTAGCTGCTCTCTCGGCTATATAAAGAGCCTCATTTTTTCTAATCTCTGCCCACTTCGTCTTGTTGTACACTATCAGTCACGAGGCAGACGCTGGAAGTAGCAGATGTTTGCAGTATGGTTTACACAGAGGTTACCTGCTAATAGGATTTTGTCAGAATAGGGTGAGTTGCTATTAAAATGAACATTTTAAATGGTTTGTTAATATGGTATCTGATGTTAATGAGCTAACACCTAACATTGAGGATTATGACCTCCCAGAGGGACGTCTCGCTAAATTCTCCAGTCTTGACTATAGTCTTAACTGTCTAAAGACTGTGGAGCGCGTTAATGGGGGGGCCTCCTTACTAATTTCACTTGACCAGGCCAGCAGGGTCAACTAGGCTAGGTAATTACAACCACAAGGGTGGCTACTCAACATGCAAGTAGACCTACTACTACGAGATTGTCTTTTGACCACTCTGCTGCCGCCTGCTGGTCTGGCCATTACATGCTCTAGTGTAGTTCTCCGCTCTTTTCGTCAGATGACGCCACAATAGGGTTTTTGTACATTTCCACGATACTCGCGAACATTTTAAACGCATAATGACCTATAATAAGCAACAAAGCACACTTCTAATATATTGAATATAAGAAACATGTCAACGCTGTGTATTTCTGATAGAATGAGGCAGATTCTTTGAAATATCAACTAAACTATAGTGAGATTGAAAATACTACACCATATCTAAAGCGATATAAAAGCTATATAAAGTCAGAACTTCTCACGGAACGGCATCTGCAACAGATCACTCAACCATTCGTCTTGAAATGCCACACAGGGTTCCCGTCCAACAGGACTCTGAGCCTTGTCGCTTTTGAGGAAGGTTTGATCTCATGTTGCTTAACATGTGGTGTAATTAATCAACACCGCGGCCCCTCTTTAGGGGCCACACAATAAACAAAGAATAAAAAGGGTAGACCTTAGGTTTAAAGTGAATCTCCCAGGATTTTGGCGAAGTCGACAAAGGGGTAGATAACAGATTAACCTGCAAGAGACTATACGCAAACCTTGATACTCTCAGAGGGGGAGTCCCATATTGCGGACTTGTGGTCAGATCTATCCCTTCTAGGGGGCAGGTTGCATGTCGTAAATGTCTACTACAGACATTGGGATATATTGTTAATCTTACTCTAGGGTCTCCATAATTAGACCCTGAATCCGTTGTTAAACGGGTGTGAGGGGGTGGTAACTAATACTTATGAGATGTTAGCTTAGTTCATAGTCTCCTTACCAATTTTCACTTGACCAGGCTGGCAGAGCCAACTAGTCTAGGTAATTATAACCACAAGGGCGGCTACTCAAGATCTAAGTAGACCTACTACTACGAGATTGTCTTTTTGGTCCTTCTGCTGCTTAGTTATTACATCCTCCAGTCTAGCTCGCCACACCCTTTGAGCAGCACCACCATTGCCTCGGTAAAAGTGTAGGGTGTGTGCTTTCCACCTTCAGGTATCCATAGATTCGATCACTATCACCCCCCTTGAAATGACTTCAGCTGTTAATTAGGGCGTAAAGCCACCAACCAAGTCCCTGTCAAAAGATGTGAATAACGAAACGCGCTAGTATAGTTCTCCGCTCTTTCGTCAGATGGTGCCACAATAGGGGTTTTGTACATTCCTACGATGCTCGCGAACATTTCAACGCATAATGAGCTACATAGGCAACAAAGCGCGCTTCTAATATATTAAAATATAAAAAACAATTCAATATTGTGTATTTCTGATAGAAATGAGGCGGTTTCCTTAAATACCAACTAAACTATAGCGAGATGAAAAATACCACACCATATCTAAGGCTTTATAAAAAACTATAGAAAGTCAGAACCTCACACGGATCAGCATTCTGTTTGCAACGGATCACCCCTGACCCACTGGTCCTCGCATGCCACACACGGCTCTGCCGTGTTTGAGCTTTGAGGTATCACCCATCAAGTGATCCATGCCGCCCAACATGAAGCGTAATTAATAGCTGCTGTTGCATAGCACAGTGGCAGCATCTAACTAACTCTAAAGAGTTAGTCGGCCCCTCTTTAGGGGCCACACAATAAACAAAGAATACCCTGAATCTGGGACCTGCGGGCGAGGGCCCCAACTGTGAAGTCATTATTGGCCACATTGGTAATATCAATTAAAACTTTAGACAACACCCACCTTAAGTATCATTAACGGACAATATCAATGAACTCAGCATCCGCCTGGTTACCACATTTAGCACCAATTTTACAACTCACAGGGGCCACACTAGCCTCACCGCGCTTTTTATTGCTCTGCTGATTTCTCCAATCCAAAACATGAGGTATCTAGTCTAGCTGTGAGCTCATTGGGCCAAACAAAAAAATAATCCGTGTTCAGGTAACATGGTCCAAAAAAAAAATAGGGTAGGTCGGTCGATTTTTTTTTTAGGATTTTTTTTTAGGGTTTTGAGATGAGTTGTATGGGAGAATCACAATTGTATAGAGTTGTTATTTGATAATGTAGGACCAATATCTGTCTAATTAAGCCATTATCAGCACTGTTTTTGTCATAGAAAGGATTTCCTCCCTTCTTATCTTTCAAATGATGACAAATAGGCTAGTTGAAGGTCATTAGGTACTCCTTTCCCCTTTGGTGATAACCTAGATCAGGAAAAGTCTAAAAAAAATCTAAAAAAAATCTAAAAAGAAAGATTAGGGTCGGGGCAAAATGATAGGGTCGGTCGGGTTACCTGAACACAACTTTTTTTTTTGTTTGGCCTTAGGTAAGTCCTTTGTCGACCTCGCCGGCAAGTCCCGGATTCAGTATAGAAAGACTAAGGGGACGGGGGGTAGGTCTATAGGTTTAGTGCTATCTGTGTCATTAGACCATTTAAGTGACATGTGACACTAGCATTCTTAAAAATCGACATGCGACATGAATAAGAAATTCTCAATTACGGTGCCCCTACATTTTCTCCCTTAGTGACACTATTAGTATTATAGTAGTACCGAGAACTATCCTCTTTTTTTTTTTAGAAAACTAAGTAAAAATATCCTTCTTCATGTCCAGTTACATTCAATGCCGATCAATTTGACACTGTAGCAGCCTGTCTCCATATCTGTATGCTGCATAAATGCACAATACACGGTTCTGCACGCACTTAAACCAAGGCTAACATGGTTGACCTATATAGATATGATACTCTCGTTTTCGGGGCTAGTAGAAATTAGGCGTCTAATACGGACGTTCCGGGTTCGAACCCTCACTAAGTTTTAGTCAAGACGTCTAGCCACGTCGCCTAAGGCGACGAAAGCGCGTCAAAGCGTTTACAGGGGTCGAACCCGTGAGCTGCTCCTTGGGGCCGCAAAAAACGCTTAGACACTGAAATCCCATAGGGAAAAATTTTTGGGTTTTTGGACTTTAGGCCTTAATTTGAGGGTGATCCCGGGCTGATAGAAAAATAATTCTTGGACGAGCGGATAGCTCTGGATCTCTTTTATCTAAAACAGCGAAAAATTGATTATGGTTTCGCCGCAATTCATCCGACGGGGGGTAATCAGCCCCCCCCTCTGCCAATCTAGGCAGTGAATTTTGGCGACCGTGCGATCACTCACGGCCACCGCGACGAACCGACAGAAGACCTCGGCATCTTAGTATGATTCGTGTGACCTACTTAGAGGCTCACACGGTGGAGGTGTGTCCGGCGTTCGGCGCGCTGATTGGCTACTGGTGGGAGGCGCTGTGCCGCGTCAAGAACTTCACCTATTAGGGGCGGCTGTTAAAGGCGCACTGAGTTGAGGTGCACCTTTAAGCAAGAGCGCGATCCGGCCCAGTCTTGCGGACCTCTGTTTGGAGAGTGTAGCGGGCGGCTATGTCGCGCTCTCCAACCACAGGCTTAACAGTGGTCCGCAAGACTAGAGTGCAAGACGCGTGCACACACAGACCGAACAGACACACACAGACCCACACACCCACACACTCCTATCAGTGAGACGTCTAGCAGATTCGGGAGAGGGGACCAGGGAGGTACTCTCGGCTAGCGGCCACTAATTGCCTGTTTAGATAAGGCACAGAAACAAAGGGTGATGACAGACTACGTGTTCAAGCAGCCGACGGACCGCTAAATTCGATATGGTGACATGACCATTTCTTATAATCGACAAACGACATGAGGTCTAATGACAAGTGACATGAGGCCCAAAAAATCCTAGTGACAGGTGACATGAACATTTCTTAAAATCGACATGGGATATGAACATTATTAAGTGACATTGCCATGTGCCATGGTCATTTTCTAAGATCGACATTCGACATGGGGACCCCCTATCCAGAGCCCCTTGATAGATGACAGCTGTTGTGTGTAAGAAAAGTGTATGCCTCACAATCAAAAGATGATAAAAGGCTTTATCCCACTCGATGTGGGTTTTGAATCAAATATCAAGGGATCAAATATCAGATCGATATTTGACGTCGTCAAGTGATATCTGACGTTGTCAATCACTTTTACTATGTAGTCAAGGTCGTAAAAACAGGGCGCCCTGATTGGTCAACAGCATGAATGAAAGTTGCATCTCAAACTTTTAATACTCGGTATGGGGCCCCGTGGGACTGGGACCAATATTTGCAATTTTCGGAAATACTGTCGAGAATTTCTAGATGGAAACATCTTGTCTGGGGTAATTTGACCTCTACTCTTCGATATTCAAGTAATACTCAAGCTATTCTGACTCTAAACATGAGTAAAACGGTCATTTAACCAGCGTTATCGGCAGCGCCGACATCAACAACTGCTGATCTCCCTTGGTTACATGACCCAGCTCCGTTTCTAAGGCCTCATGGATCGGGGCCCTGAAGGGGGATCTGCAGAGGCCCTATATCGGGCCCTAGATATGTACATTATATTAATATCTCATAACTTAATTTACTCTAAAATCTTCTGATGGTTCATAACCTTGACCCTTATCTCCTTTTCTCGCGGGATAAAGATATAATTTGGTTGTTGGTGTGGCCTCTCGTGGATATCTGCTCTTCTCCACGGCACCTCTCGAGCCCCCTGCGGGGCCTCTAGGGGCTGCTAGACGTCTCTCTGCTATGTAGTGTGGGATGTAAAAGAACCCTTGTCTCGGTAAAAGGGCCAATAGATTCGATCACCATCACCGCTCTTGAAATGACCATAGCTGTTAACTAAGGCGTAAAGCAACCCACACACCAACACACCCACACACCCACACATTTTTCTGTATGAGCCTTCAGACCTCAAGCTGCTCAGTGTACGGGACTAGGTTTTGTCATAGGCCCTACGGACGCTACTCAAGGTAAAAATAAGAGAGCTGTCTCACCATGACATTGGGCTGGCTGTAGTTTTTTATGTTTCGGTACCTACAACCAAAACAGCCAGTACCCACCCCAAGGCTTCATGTCGCACGCGGGAAAAGTATAACGGTGGCGCCAACTGTCGGAATAGCGGGTACACTACGTCATTAGTTCTTTTGTTCTCCGCTGAGTGACTGGGCGAAATGTAGTCGGTAGCTCTATTTTCTGTGCACTGTTCTGTTCATTTTCTACACTTAACACTTAAATAGACCGCGTGTTTGTACAAGCTAACCGTTTTTATCAGTGCAAAAATTAAATAAGCATCGGATAGAACACTAAAAAAATGAGAAAGTAATCCAGCACTTAGTATAAGGCACCAGTTTTATCATGAGACACCGAAAGTCTGGTTTTTTTAAGGTGGATAAGACAGTCGACTGAGAGCTCCAAACTAACCAAAAACGTACCAGAGGTCGATCTATCTCGTACCCGACAGGGCAGGGGCCTTCTACACCCCGGCTCTGATTGATGAGCAAGCGACAAGTGCTACAGAGGGCCTATTCCTCTTTTGAGGTGGGCCCGAAATTGAACAAAAGAATAAACTCAAGAAAAAGCCTTAAGCTTAAAAGAGTTGTAGATACCGATTTTAACGAGGAAGTCACATTCATTAGTTTACAAATAGCCCGTGTAAGTACGCCCATGTCTTGCTTATTGTCTATAAAGTTGTAAGATAGTCACATCATGATGCACATCATCATAAACGCGATCATGATACCTTTCATTGTAAGTAGACTCGCCTCTCTGCCCTCTCTTTTAGAGAGGGCAGAGAAGCGAGTCTCACTCTTAAAAAACCCTGCCCCTCCCCCCCTCCCCCCCTCCCCCCCCCCATGCATCTTAAAGAGTGCCCCCCAGAGTGCCCCTCTCCCCCCCTCCTAGAAAAAAAGAGCCGCATTTTTAAATTATTTTTTAGCAAGCTTTTTCAGCTTGCTTTTTTTTTCTTTTTTTAAATTTATTTATCCATCAAAATCTCAAGTGACTTATTTTGAAAGCCAACCTAGTAGTCACGTGACCCCCTTAAGTAGGTCACTTCCCGTCACGTGACCTATTTGAATTTCCCGCCAACATGGTGGTCACGTGACCCTCTTAAGTAGGTCACTTCCGGTCACGTGACCTATTTGAATTTCCCGCCCAAAGGTCACGTGACCGGAAGTAGGTCACTTCCGGTCACGTGACCTATTTGAATTTCCCGCCAAAAGGGAGGCCTCTCATTGGCTGCTTTTGAATTTCCCGCCAAAAGGGAGGCCTCTGATTGGCTGCAGGTCGATTGAGTAATAAACAGTACTTAACTATAGTCCCGTTCCGATACATACTATACTACTGAGGGGGAATAAGGGAGTGTTTACTTTATTACAGGGTGTAGTTACAGGGGGTCGATTTACAAAGGAGCTGTGTCACCAAAACCAGAACACAATTTATTTTTAGCCTCTGGAGTCATGGACATTTATTTTCCCCACCTAGGTCACCTAGCCTCCTGCTATTGTTGATAATGATAGATAAGGGGCCGTCCATAAATAATGTCATGCTTTTTTGGACCATTTTTGACCCCCCTCCCCCCCTTTTCATGTTTTGTCATGCAACCCTTGACCCCCCTCAAAATATGACGTCATACAGAGAGGACCCCCCCCCCCCCCATCCCCTCAAGCATACAGTACATTAGCGAAGGTTCACAGTTCCCCCTGGGGTGTGACCTACGAGGCAACGTTCGTGTGAAACTGAAGGTCCAAAGAAGGCTGTGTACGAGAAGAGCCCGTTGTACCGAGGCATTAATTCATGGAATGACGTTGACCCAGAAACGCAACACTTGGAGCTGCATCCTGTACTGTAAGGTTGTTAGGGCATAGGGTCAAGAGCCCATGAGTCGGGCACTTGGACTTATGTTCCACCTGTGAGGTATTTTGGGAACCATGATGTAGTATGTTAACCAGTACCTAAAACCTTTAATTGATATTGCCCCTACTTAGTGTTATTTACTACAGGTGTCTACTGCCAGGGGTGTTCTCAGAATTTTAAGAAGTTACCGGTACTTGTTAACCATGAGCGTAGCTTTAGTGCGGGGGAAAAAAAGGGCTGGAGGGACTTACTTGATTTAGTACTGAAGGAGTAGTGGTAGGGAACCATTTCCTCGTCCAACAGATTCCAGCACCTAAAACCTTGCGCATTAGCCACACCTAGACTTTGGGCTGATCCTATAAGCTGCACCAGCAATCTCATTATGGCCACTTTAGTACTGTAGTTTACATCTAGAAACTTGCATATAAGCCGCGCCCTGACTCCTATAAGCCACACCAGCGATATGAGATGGGTACTAGCTGTGGCTTATACGCGAGGTTTTACGGTATGGGTCTCCAAAAGATGGTCAAACTTTTTTTTTCTTTAGTCCTACGCATTATAAAAAATGAAGTCCCCACTTTCAATTCTAAGACATTGTGGCCTTATTTGCTTTAAATGAAAAAGGTATGAAGTTTGTCAGCATCAGTACCATGAGTCAACTACTTTGATACCTTGAGTCAACCACTTTGGCACATTGGCACACCCCATTTAGCGGGTTACTAGACTGCGTGCTCACACATGAATTTCTTAAATTTCAATTATTTTTCCTGTTAATGTAACAATCTAAAATATAAATGGGTTCTTTAAACATTTCATATCAAAGAACATCAAAAAGGGCATGGACACCTGTAGTCATTAAGAAGAAAGCCCTAAGTTGGGGAGGTTGGCTCGGAATTCACCCATTATTGGTTGAAAAGTACAGCAAAAGGTGATGAACATGGTAGATTAATCATCTGCTGGAGAGAGGAAGAATAAAATCCCCAAAATTGTTAAGTAGCAGAGAGCTGAATCTACCTCTATTCTGCCAGGGAAAATAGAGTAAATAGTAATTGAACAGCTTTTTTTTTTATAGCTGCAACTTGGCACTTAAAACAGGGTAAAGTGGTTGACTCAAGGTACATGGCCGACTCAAGGACATGTTACCCTAGTAGTCTTCCACTTGCCCTCCAGACAACCTCTAGTGTCAGAATGGGGTCGAAGCATAAGAATCTATAAATGGACACTCTGGGGTCACAAATGGTGAATGCTATTTAAGGGTGCATAGTAGTCTTCTACAAATGTGTAGAGGCCAGGGAAAAGGATACTCCAGGGAAAAAGACAAATTTTAAATTGATGTCATAAGCTTTCCAGTGATATATTACACTTGAAGATATGAATTCTAGTTTATGAGCAATGGCTTCATGAATATATGTGGTCATTGCCCTATCAAAAAGCCCAATAAGCTCTAAGTCTCATATTTTCCCAGATATCCCTATCTAATTATCATAATTTTGATAATGAGAAATATATCATACATTTTCATTCTTTAGGTCATAAAATTCAATCTAGGAATGGTAATTTTTTTCTGTTTTGACCATAATAACCGCCATGAATCATTCTATCAATGAGTATCTTTAATTTTTCTATTTGGAATGAAAATCACGTTTCCATGGCAACGCATAACAACAAGGACACCCATTTATGCATTAAAACGTTCTTTTTACATTCCAAATATGGAGGCTTTTCACAAGGAATCGAGTGTTTTTTCTATTCCTATTTTGTTCTTCAGAAAAAAGTACCCTAGAGCAATTATTAGCTTGTTTCTCTCATTTAAGGCCATAGTGGTGCCCCCCTGGTGGCAAAAATCGGAACTAATCCCGCACGGAGTATCCTTTCTGCTTGCCTGCTCACAAATGGTGACACTGACTGGGACATTTACCTGGATAATTATAGAGGTAGTAGAAATAATAGCATCAGCAACTAGAGGTCCACTGAAGTAGCTGGGTGTAGTACAGTGGCCTAGAAGGTTAGTGTAATTTGATTTTTCAAATGCATAAGTCAATGTTTAAAAACCAAAATCAAAAGTGATTTATGTAAAAGAGGGTGCTTTAACCAAATTGGCCTCCACTACAATGGTGTCACGGTAAGAATAGCATAGGCGTACACACATGGTTACTATGGAAAAGGGGTCCCTGCCCCTTATCCCTTTGCATTAGACATCTGTATTTGTGGTATTGTACCCATTTTGAATGTACCGTATGTTTAGAAAAAGGAGGCATCCTGGGTCTGCACCTCATGAATGTGTGTCTGTTTCTGGGAAAAAATGGTCGGGGCTAGATACAGCCAAATAATTGTATGCTGAAATGCATCAGTACATTGTATGCACCAGTTTATATCTGAGCTTTCAAAAGATCACCCTACAGTGACCACTGTAATATAGGTTAACTGCTTTGCTACTATCTATATAGCGATATCAGACAGATTTATGATCCCTTAATGTTAAAAATTTGAACTTATAATGCATTTATTTTCATACTTAATTTCAAAAGAATTTCAGGGGTGGATGTTGTTACTTTTTTAAATGTCCTTCCCTTGGCTATAGCCAGTCTTTTTTTGGCTCCAGGATTTTCAGATATGCCCACCGCTGATTTCTTCTCATTATAAATCAAAATATAGGCATATCGGGTAATGCTACTCTGAGAGATGGGATTAATATAGTGTCGCACTGTATGTATCTGCTGTATACATGCATTTTGAAATATCATGTTATTATTCTAATACCACTACTAACAAATAATTATACTATGTACTTCCAAATTTATAGCGGCAAAAGGTTTCCACCCATGTCATGTTGAAATTAAGAGGGAACAAACATGTATTTCTTAAAAATAACTAAATTTTACACCCAGCAGAGATACTGACATCGGGGGGGGGGGGTAGAGTGGAGGAAGGCACCTTGACATATTTAACTACAAATAAAATTATTGCCTTATCAAAAGGCATTATTAAGAGAGATGGACCTAAGAGGGCAACAGGTCTTTTCCACAATTTTGTAGCAGTGTCCACCTATGAGCAATTTTAAGAAGAGGGGGTGGTGGTTTTGATGCATCGAAGATCTGTCACCCACCCTTAGGCCTAAAGGCCTCCTTAAATAATTCTGCCATTTTTGTGCCCCAACTCTTCTGAATCCCATTCAATCGCTCTTTGACTGAGTAATAAGTAAACTGGTGCATTGGGTGCTTTTCAAAAAAGACTTAATATACTAACACCCTGTCCTGCAGTTAAGAATTTTCTAAAGACATAACAAATATCTGTATCTGCATGAATCATAGAGAAGGGGCAAAATACAATTCCCTCTATGGGCAATAAGAGTCTCATAGGGCCCATTTACACCATTTCCGAAAATTGTCAGAGAATATAAAGCCATTCCTCTGTTTTCTTTTCACTCTTTATCAAACATGACGTCATGCACCACCTGACCCCCCCCCCCCCCCCTGCAGCATGACATCATTTATTATTATTACTATTATTATACTACTGTGGTCATACTTTATTTCGCTGGGTATATATTTTTGCTATATTCACGGAAATGAAAATCCGCGAAATTCTTATATGCTAAAGTATGGAATAAATACCCACGAATTAGTCTTTTTTACCACCTCAGCGAAAATTTACACCGTGAATATAAGTGCTTTCACAGTATTATTATTACTGTTACTGACATTTCATTTTCATCCTGATATGTTCCTTGACAGAGTAGTCGATGTGAGAGTCTATACAGAGAAGGAGGGACCATCACGGCAGCACTTTACGTCATTCTGTAGAACAGAGACAACCAACAACCAACAATGGCGGCTCCACCACCTGTGGTAAGTAGTGCTGAAACGAGTCAAATACTTTTTCTTAGTATCTCGAAATTTATATGGCAGTGAAGGTTTTTGTTTGTCATGGGAATTTAATCCCAATTAATAACATAAGTGTGCAGGGGCGGATCTAGGAATTTTGGAAAGGGGGGGCGCTGTAATACCTACAGCATTGGGGGTGTTGAACCATCTAAATTAAAATGTACAGAAAAATAGGGGGGGGGGGGGCGCGCTCCTTGCGCCCCCCCCCCCCCTGGATCCGCCCCTGGTGTGGCGAGTGAAATGCATCGGACATTTTGTCTTTTTATGACCATGTCAGTATTCTTCATCTAAGTAAATATGTATTGGGGTTTCATTACAACTCAGGATTTGGCTAATCACCTTCTTGTGAAGAGTCGGGTTCGTATCGTTGGTGAACTCGAGGTGCCTCTGGTCGTTGATGATCTATGACAAGCAGGGATCATTAATGCAGAAGCTGAGGAGCGCATCCTCAACGGAGAAACAAGACAGGAGAAAGTCAGGAAGTAAGCAGTCTTACAATGATCATCTTCAAATAACATTTCACAGAATTTGATAACTAAGAGAAGAGCTGAAAATTAGTAATATTTTACAGTCTATACGAAAACCTGCCGGACACCGGCTATAGCCGGCAAAAAGTCTGCCGCTCTGGCAGAAAGGTGTCTAGTGTTGGCTCGAATGACTGGCTGTAATCAAGAGATCCTTGCCCACATTTCGTTTTTACGGCTTGAAAATCGGACCATTATTAAGGTTTTACAGCATAAAACAGAAAGCTAGTATATTTTCTGTAGTTTTTCAGTAATTTACATAAACAAATGATTTATATTTATAACCATATTCAAACACTTGCTTTATAATATATTTATAAATTGCATACTCCAATATATCCAGGCCTGCAAAATTTATTCCGGGCCTGCAACAAAATGAAATCTGCAGGACCGAATGTCCTTCAAAATGGTGAAAAAGTTTTTGTATAGACTAACATGTGCTTGATTGTGGAATTAAACGTAGGTCTTCTCCCTTTGTTTCAGATTGCTGAAAAAACTAGAGCTGCTGAAATCGCATCCAACAGCGCTGCAGGAGTTCCTAAACAGTATCAAGAAGCATCAACCTTTCCTTCACCAGTTTTTGTTAAACGGGCCCCAGAGTAAGTATCAGGATATTATGTTTCTAGTTTGAATTGAATTGTCTGTCTCTTTGGAAAGGACATTAAGCAGAGAGATTAATCAAGCTTGCAATCAGTATAAAAATAAATTAGTATCACATTATAGTCAATATTATTTTAATGTAATTATATTGGCTAATCATAAAATGATATAGCCTAAGATAGACTATGAACATTCATTCAACTTTCAGCTGAAACCTCCTTACAACAAAGACTGAAGGAGAAGTATGCCCAGAAGAAGGCCCTGTGCATGAAGCACCCGTGGGCTGCAGAGAGATCGTCCTGGCTGCCGCACGACTTGTACACCAACCTCAAACTCATCAACCACCACGAGTCTGCTTCCCACCGCAACAGCGCCACCGACTACAGCGCTTTTCAGCAGTTCTGCCGGTATGTACATCATCACCACTGAATGTCCAGTAACACTATGAGACATGAAGGTATTGTGCTATGTCAGTCATTCTAAACAATGCAGATACACCATTGGATTATTACTGTGGAATAGCAATAAAGGAGTGACATGTAGGTAAATCACACTCAGCTTTAATTTGATACCAAACATGCCTATATTAGGTGTGACTTATACAAGTTTTACAATTTATACAAGTTTTTTGAAGTAAACCACAGTATTAAAGTGACCAAAGTAAATCCCCAGGTGCAACTTATAGAAATTTCTCAAATTCTGGGTGCAGCTTATATACAAGCTGTGTTTTATACATGAGTGTTACGGTGAGACCATCCAGCTTAAATTTCTTTACTTTGTATATTTCAGGGATGATTTAGAAGCAGTGCCTTACAGAAACCTATTCAAGATCGGAGTAACCGGAACAAGAGTTCTCATTGAGGGGGACCCTGGGATCGGCAAGACAACTCTGTGTTACAAACTGATACATGATTACTCAAAGTCAGATGTTGATGAAGGTGACAGGTATTATGTTCATGACCTTTTGTTTGTATTTGTCATTGAAGTGAGGCACTTTAGGGGGTCTGTAAGGGAGACATTGAAGCAGTCCCTGTCTCTATCTGAGCTGGAAATGGATGAACTCTGGAGGATGATTCAGGCCCATCCAGGCAAGTGTTTGTTTCTTCTTGATGGGCTGGATGAAAGCACACAACAGTTCCCAGCAGAGATTCGTGACCTCATTGAAGGTCGTCTCCTTGGTGACTGCCTTGTCCTGGCAACGTGTCGAACCAATCAGGCGAACACATTCTCAGGATTCTTCCATACAGAAGTTGTAAACGTTGGTTTTCTGCCAGAGCAGGCATTTGAGTACGTACAGAAGTACTTCACACATGCTCATGCTTCAGGCATTGATATCAATGTAGAAAAAGCCATTCAATTTCTTGAGACTGAGGCTGAAGTGCTTGGAGACCTTCTTCAAACACCCCTGAATTGTCTGCTCCTCTGCCTTTGGTTGGAGGAATGGCTGAAGGCAAGCAACCAAAACCTGCCTTTGCTGAAAGGAAAGCGCATGACAACAAGTGGATTCTATGAAATGGTGGTCAGAAGTATCGTGAAGCGCTACTGTGAAAAGAAGAAACTGCCTTTGACAAGAGGCAAAATTCCGTCCCACCTGAAGGAAGCCCTCATCAAATTGCACAGACTTGCTCTGTTTGGGGTCCTGAAAGAAAAGTACAAATTCACAGTTGATGATTTGAATGGCCACCAAATAGATGAAGATGATGAGGTTCTGACGCTTGGATTTCTCAGCCGGGAATACAGCGTGTCCACGCTGCAGGAAGAGGATGACGTCAGCTACTCCTTCCCACACAGAAGTATCCAAGACTTCTTTGCAGCGCAGGCTGTGGAGTCCATGCCTGAGGTATTCAAGGCTCACCTGTTGGTGTACTTCGGTCGGCAGTGGAAGCTGTACTAGCATTCAAATGTTGATGGCTGCATGGGCCTCTTTGAGATATCCGGGCAGTTGGACTGGAGCCGCATCGGGCAGGAAATGGTCACAAAGCTACTCCAAGCTGGGCTGACATCCACAAATACAAGTAGATATCAGGAAAACATCGGCTTGATTCATGCTGCTTTTCAGGAAGCAAAGCACCAGATTGCTGGACTTGATGGCGCACCTGACGCTAGCCAAGAATTCCAGAGCTCAATCTCGCTCGGTCAGATCAGAGATTGCATCAATCAGTTTAGACCAGCATACTGGGTCTGGAGTAGAAATGAAACTGGGAAACTGAGCGACACATTCTGCCACTGTCTGCGCTGGATGTATGAAGTCGAACCAGATGAGAAACCAACAGATACCTCCTTGTTATCAGAAATGGTGAGCTACCTTGTGAAACTGTCAGAACAAAGAGGTCCATGCTGGGATGTTGTCAATGGATGCAGTCCAGAAATGCAGGCTGTGATAGTGAGACTGTGGAATCACAAGAAATGCACCAGTTCTCTGAAATCACAGCGACACTTCAAGATTCAGGTTAGTGGGATGAGGAATAACGTGTGGAGCATGCTCTTCAAAATGGATGGTCTGCACATACAGCACTTAGAACTTGCCTACCGCTCAACAGAGCACCTCGTGGATGTGCTAGAGAACCTTGGGCCACAAGTGAAACTGGTTGAAAAGCTCACTCTCAGCTGCGACAGTAGAATCCCCTGGCAAAAAGGGCAAAATGATGAGATGTTGAGAAAAGAGAATGTTCACAGAAATGCAGTGAAAACAAGAATTGGTCAGATGACTTCTTTGAAATCCATTTTGATCTCAAGCAGGCAGCTTGGCTCGTGCATTGGATTTCTGCCAGCGAGCATCCCTCTGGAAGAAGTAACCGTGATGGCACTGAGTTGGTCTCAGAGTGATACTGAAGAACTCATCCAGGAGGCGCTCTTGTGTCAGATGAAGAAACTGACCTTGCATCAGAGAAATGTGATGTCGGAAAGCAGCACGGAGTATGTCCTTCAAGCAATCCAGCATCTGACCTCCAGAAGAAGGGAATGCCTGAGGGAGGTGCACATGCAGGGTTTCCAGCTGACTGTGCAGGAGGAGGAGCTGCTGTGTAAGGTACAGCAGCTCCTGGAGTCCCAGGGCATCAACTTGAAGCTGACCGAGTGCCGCCTGGTGGTGCAGTCAGTACTAACAGTGGAGCAGCTGCTCAAACACCTGCAAGTCAACAATCCCCGCGGAAGTCTCGTTGCTCGACAGATTCTTAACCTGGATGAAGGGGTCTTCTCCGATGTTGATGGCTGCATGGGCCTCTTTGAGATATCCGGGCAGTTGGACTGGAGCCGCATCGGGCAGGAAATGGTCACAAAGCTACTCCAAGCTGGGCTGACATCCACAAATGTTCAACCCAAGTTTCATGCTGATTTTTCAGGCTTCCAGAAGTTTGTTTTACCTGCAATGGAAAAAACTAAGCCAATGAAAAAAGTAGAGCTGCTCTTCTGTAAGGAGGATTCACACTATGAGATGAAATTGACCCAAGATGCTGTGAAAATCCGGGGAGGAAACATTGGGTGGGATCATGAGAACAGAAGAGCGTTTGTAAGTTTCACTGAGGATCTAGCCAAGAAGTATCAGCATCTTTCCCGGTTACCTTTCGTACAAGTTAAAAAATGAGGTGCTGGGCACCTAGTATGGCCACATGTTCTTTGGCAGTCCCTTGGCCATGCTGATATACAGGTGGTCCTACATATAGAGAGCGATAGCACGGGTATCGGCAAGCTTGTATAGGTACCCCCCTCCCTTTACAAGTGCTCCATTAGTATAGTATATTAAACTAGCCCTGAGGGCAACTTTTTGTATCATTTTGGTATTACACCTACAATATGATACGTTATGGCTGAATGTTGTTAAGAGGACCTGGTCTCACTGTCATACAGGATAAATGAATGGTGTCAGTGATTGGCATCACTTGTGACCCAGGGCACTTTGCTCTTTATTTTACTGTTACTTCGATTTGTTTTGTTTAAATTGCTCTCCGAACTCATGTCCCAACCCCAACGCCCAACAGGTGCCCTGGTTCAACAATGAAATATTCAGCTCTCTGAGGGAGGGTTTGGGACTGTTGTCAAAGTCTCATATACCGTCTTAGAAAAGTGTTTCCGCACTCCTCAACATAGAAACAAATGGGCCTGACACATTGGGGGAGGGCAGTTGGTGGAGGTTTCTCCTATACGTACAATGCTGTAGAAAAATGGACAAAAAGGCCAAAAGGCATTGGCAGAAGGCATTGATAAAGACAGCAGCACCTAGCAATAGGCATTTGTCACAGCTTAAAATGAGGCAAAGAATTGTGATTCATGAAAGTTTATTCACAACATGAATCAAAGTTAAATGATGCGAAAAATGCCTTAGATTTTCTGCAGAACCGTTGTATAAGACCCTGAAGCACAGCAGTGCCCCTGGGTCAATAAAAGAAATATCAACCAACAGAGTGCTGTCACTTTGCCATGTCTGTACTGCTGAATGGTTTTACCGCTGCTGGTGAAGTAACTGGTTAGTCCCGGAGGAGGTTCATAACAATCTGCCATCTGGTGCCATTCACAGGAATTAGGGCTCTGCTGGGCATTCTATTAGACTTTGTCTGCTTATGAGGTCAGAGGAACTTGCTGCACATGGTTTGTGTATAGAGTGGTTTATATTAGTTTCAGATTAATAGTTATCGATGCCATCATAATAAGTGTTATGTTATTGACGCATACCTGGCACCATGAGCACTTTCTTTAAAGTTTGCAAACAAATCTCTACTATCATGAACTATGTTTACGCATGTATTTTATGAAGCATGTACCCTGGCAAACCGTTGTAGAAAATTATGTCCAGTGCTGCGTGTCGCCTGCTTCAAGCTATTTACTCAAAGCGGGTTGAACTTAGAACCACCTTTCTTGCCATGTCAGATAAACTGAATTTCTTGTTTCTATCCACCGTATTTTTTTTACATATACTTTATTACATAAATGTAATTCAATTGCTGTGTATACATATATATATATATATATATATATATATATATATATATATATCTACATTGAATACACAGATTTCTCTGGTACAATAATGCATTGGTTAATATTATATCAGTGATGGAACCGATAGTAAATTTATTGGAAGACTATCGGTAGGGGCATTGCTGATGCAATGTAGCGCTAGCAGTCTATGTTGAAGCCATATTTGATGTGAGGAGGGAATTGCTTATACAATATACCCTCCAGTTATATGACCACATAACCACATATTGTGATAATATCTCTAAAAATGAACCACTGTTAACTATTATTATATATGTAGTCAATATGCTCCGACAGAGTATGTACCAATTCGGAATCATGACGTTATATGAATACCATCACTTTCCTTCAGTTACAAATGAAAACATCACACGGCTTTAAACCATGTAATACTTTGTAATAAATGAGTCTCGTTTAGAGCTCACTGAAACGAAATATGATAGGTGTATTCATAACATACAGATTGTGGGGAAGACTTTCGATTGGTACTAATTCAATTGTTTTTATTTGCTGGCTGAACTTAAAATGATTCAAAATTCAGTTTTGAAGTTATAAAGCTGTGTTATCAATTATTGATGAAATCACAAGCAAAACTATTTACTGTCAAGACCTTTATTTACATAATATATGACAGAGCATTTCACATGCCTTATAGATAAAAAGGTAAGCAGCGCAACCATCAGAGAACATGATACACGGTATTGTGAGAGCTACCCGCTAGTCCATATGATACACAGTACGGTAGTAACCCGCTGCACGCTAGTATTAGTCAATGGGGATGAAGGGGGACCAGGTAGCCATATCAATTATTGTACATTGTATTCTTCTGACAATTGTGAAATATTTTTATCCACTGTATTTTCGTACTATCTTACAAAGTTGTATTTCAGTATCTGTATGGAGGATATATGCATTGAGTATAGAGATGAAAACCCATGAAAGACCTCCCTGTTATATATACTATATTATACTACCATATAATGATTAGTGTCACAGCAGTGGTACACTCCAACATGTCATACACTGTGATAACATGTAACACCTGTCCTGTTGTTATTGCAATGATTGCTAGCTTCCATTATGACCGCTGTGATGAGTAGTTACTGCTGGCTGTGAACCTTGAAGGGATGAGATGCTATATTGATGACATAATTCACCTAACAACTCTCATTCATCCAGGATGGTTGTAGACCATAGAGTGATTAATCACACCCCGAATTGTGAAGAGGGGAGCAGCAAATATTTGTAATAAACATCTTTCCAAACCTAAAGAAAATCTGTTTTGAATTTATTGCCATAGTGTAATACAAAATGTACATCATCTACCTAATATCAGGATCAAGGGGGAGAGTTCTTGACAGATTGTAGAATTCTATCTTTAAAATGGCTGAATCAAATAACTGCAAGGCCGATTTTACAGCAGAGTGTACCTCTTGCGAAGGAAAAAGGAAAAAAAAGTCTTCCATAAAATTACTTGAATATTCTATGAATATGACCACTGTAAAACCTTTTTTATAAATCTACTTTGGTTTTGAGCTGAATGTGGGTGTGAGAGGGACAATTTAGCTTATAATAAAAGTGATTGAAATTAGTTTTCACTATACATCCTTATATATCAAAACCTCAGCCATTAGCTGAATGAGAGCTTATAACCAAGGTTCTACAACATCTCTATCAAAGCACCAATGAGATCTGAGCTATTCATGAATTAACTCTGCTACAATGAGGTGTCTGAAAGAAATCAATCAGCGTGGAAATTCAACTGTTTACAGCTTTGCCGATTGGTATTGTCTTCGACCATTGTGACTAAGGATTCTTGATGGACCAACTCAAGACATTCTTTAAATGATGAATTGGCTGTACAGTGGATAGAAAACTACAATGAAGCAGTCTCAAATTGACAGAGAATTGGCATTGTTTGGACTATGATGGTATGTTGAGAACAAAGATAGGGTTAGCAGCTGAGGCCCTACAGTGCACCTATTGTACAGGGTTATCATTCATCTACAGCACACACACACACTGTCAGTAGGGTCTCCTACAGTCTACATATCACAAACACCTTACTAGATAGTGACATCTGTACAGCATCATCTGGGTACACATTATCTACTCTCATCTAAATCATGTACCGTATTCGACGTAATGAGCGCACAACATCTAATAAGCGCACACCCCCCGTTTTTGGCCAATTTTTATACTACAAATAACCAAAAATATCTCAATGTCTGACCCCAATTAAACTCTTAACTACTAAAAGATGTCCATAATCATTTTTAAACGCACTGTGCGCTTATTACGTCGAATACGGTAATGAAATAATACAATATGAGGATGATCATTATTCTAAAAACAAACATTTATATAAAATGATAATTATTCACACAAATTATTTACTATAAGATATTTCTTATATTATATGATTTATCACATGATTCCAACTATCATCATTGTACAATTGCGCAAACATTTTCATGTTGGCTATAGAAGTCGTGTGTACAAACAAAACCGGCATCGTGAACTTGAATTTGCATAAGTTAAATAAACCGCTGGAGGAAAACCGAAATGGACTAAGGTTGAAAGAATTAACATTTTTATTAGAAGAAAAGTTTTGTTTGAATCATGACTAGTAGTGACAAGATGCGTATAATCTCACAAATACCCCCTTTACATGATTATACGGCCAGTATTGTATTTTCGTTCATAATGGGCAATAAATGGCATTTTCTATTATACTACAATATACTAGACATGATTATGACTCCCTATGATGTGACCTATTGCTACTATATAACAGTTCTATACCATTGTACCTACAATAACTTAACATGACTACTACAAGGGTAGACACTAACTGTTACACCCATGGCCACCTGGCTCCACACCAACAACTGGGGGCAGCGTACAATTTCCCTTTTCACGAGAAAGTCAGAGGTTCCACTGATAAAGGTGTATTTCAAGACTTAACCACATTGGTCAGCTTCCTACTGATTTTCTCTTGCCATCTACATTCCTGTAGGCCACTCAGGCCCAAAGCAAGGTAGTTCTTCAGAAAGCTATGGGCCGGCACCCAATACTACCATAAAACCTCACGTATAAGCCTAACTCGTGTATAAAGGCTACCGCAGACGGGCCCGATCCGATCGGTGGACTCGATCAGCCGATCGGGTCGGGCAATATCAAACATGTTTGATCGCCCAGACTCGATCGGGAGGACGTCCCCGCAGACAAACCCGATATCCCTAGATACCGATCGAGTCAGGATCTGTGCTGATCCTTAAAGCCGCACTGGTGATCTGACTGGCGTACAAGCCGCGGCTTCTACGTGAGGTTTTACGGTACGGGCAATTAGCCTGAGCATCAACGTTAGTATCCTTCCCTTGTTGTGAGGCGCCTTCAGTAGCAGTTTCCTATTGACTTTACACCTAAGGATTGATGACTAGTCAGCCACTGTCTTGTCTTTACTGGGTCAAAAACATATCAAGGTTCCTTCCTGTTCTAAACATTATTCTCCATTCACCATTTTGAGTCATTTCTACTGCCACTCAACACACCCCAAAATTCAGCACACATATTTCACCTCTAAAATCTAGAACTAATTACCTCATGCTCTTGAATACCTTTGTCATACTAAGTCAGTAGGAATGCTCCACCCTGTCTACAGCTTGAAGCTAGCTCTCATTTACAAACCATTTATTAATAAAATCACCCGGAGGATACAAATAATGGTGGGTAACTGTTGGCACTACCTATCAAACCGCAGTTGGCAATTTCACCGTTACGCTATGTACATAGGATATCCATCAGAGTCTTGAGCCAAACAACAATAACAATCACATACAATAATAATGATAAATCAATATGTACAATTTTCCCTAGATAGAAGTAGCTTACTTAGTGATTTCAGGTGATTAAAATGAACTCTCAGAGCACGGGGCGTGTACGTCTGGTTACAATGAAGGTCAACTCAAGGTTAAACTTGAAGAAGGCACGACGGAAGGAACTCATCCAGGCGTTCAGCGTGGTGTAACGTAAGGTAGGACCGGCGGGGGTGTAGTCGTGTAACCCGTCACAGCCCGAGACACGGCTGCAGCAGTATCAACAAGGTACATGTACGCAGGGCCCTGCAGCCACAACTAGCTACACACCTCTGTAGGCTGCTTAAAGTTCATTATCAGCTTTGGGAATTTATAAAGTATTTTATTTCACCAAGTGATTTTCTAAAATAAAGTACATTTATTCAAATAATGAGAACATTATGAAGGATGTTCAATTCATGGATGTCTGTAGACGTCAAATACATTCTCATCTGCATGTGCACACATATGACTATCATTAGCTTATACTTAAGGCGAAAGTCTTTTCCCTTTGTTGTTATACTTTGTGGTGGGGAGGGCCATTTTTTCCCTTTTTTCACAACATTGATGGTCTGCATGTGGAAATAAGGTCTAAAATGGCTTTAACATTTTGTTTCAATCCCAATCAATAGCTGAGATACTGGTCATTTTGCATTTTGTATTCTGAAATTTTCTTAAATGTAGCCATTTTTGACATTCTCTTTCTCAGAAGATAATAAAAGAGCCAATGTAGCCTTTTTTAAAAGGATGCAGTGGTGTCTGCAAAGCTGAGAATCGACTTTAAGTGGCCTCAGGAGGATCTGTCAATACATGGGTACATAAAACACACAAGGGCTTCATTTAAAATGACATTACTTTTACTGACGCGATGTGCCTCGCTGGTACGTAACTATCCTGACTACTGTCCTGGATGTATACAGGTGCGTCAACTACATTACAAAGTGTGTTCACTATGTGTCTCAACATGCTACACAATAATTGCTTCCTTGGACTTTCCTGTTACATCCATCCTTCTCTCACCATCACAGCTTCACAATGACTTTATAGGTTTATATATATTTATATTTACACACGTCGCGTTAAAAATTATCTCCTAAATCAACCCTTTAAAAATATCGTTTATGTAATGATGAAATGGTGACGGCAATGGCAACGAAGAAATAAATCGCTATACTAAAATAGAGCAATTTAAGACGAACGAGTCCTACATTTTTATGTGATTGTTATCCTAGTTTGACCTTGAATGCCCTAATCTCCATAGAGGGTACGGAGGTAGAGGTCGTTATGTCGACCTTGGCGTCGTCATGAATTAATGTTAACGACGTTGATAACGCTTCCTTCAGCGTAATGTCCCGGAATAATTTACTTAATGTCAGCTGAAAAGAAAATAGAAACATAATGTTATTATTACTGTCATTAATAGTTAAAACAACAAGGACTTTTAAGGGGTATTATATCAGTTGAAAGGATTTTACAGTAAGTGCATGAATCTTAACCCTTTAAGGACTACACGATGAATTTTCTACCAATCTTCATACATTTTACAATTCTATTCCATGTCCTTGTCCTCCACTATAGACCTATGCAGCAGAGAGGGTGACCTCTTCATCATAAAGCTGTGTTTGTAAACACTGATTGGTTGTTAGTAGGGATGTCATCGATACTCACTATATTGCCTTATCGTTATTCCTAAAATGATGATATAAATCGGATCAACATTTACGTTATATCGATTTATTTGACTAGCTAAATTTCAGCTTTCTAAAAGTGAAAGAATTTCCCAGATATTCCTATTACAGGCCAAGGTATAGTAATTTAAGCAATATGCAACAAATTGGCAGGAAAATGGGACATTCCAGATCTAATCTGAGAGAGATGGCATATATCGATATACAGTCTGAGAACCCGGTCCTCTGTCATATCCTGCCTATATTTTACTATTTTTATATTATTTACTGTAAAGGTGAAGACTTTTTTGGTCACAAACAACATAAGACTAATCCAAATATTGACATAATCGAAATATCGAGACCAAAAATCGTGATGATCGGAATCGGAAAAAAGTGCATGTCAATGACATCCCTAGTTTTTAGGTGGTTTACAAGTGTTGCTAGTGAGTCCCTGCGTGTTAGGTATACGGGTGAGACAGGTCATGAAATTATTGGTCAAAAGGCCCCCGACGTCCATCTGGCACTCTCGGTAATCCCTTATCTGGATGTGCCTAATCAGGCTGAACCCCTCTTTTGACACTGAATACAATAGTGAGGAGATCAAGAAAGGGGTGGGGTGCAGGGTATCACCCCTATCAGTCTTATCAGTGCCCATTGTTCTGGGCTGGGGAGAGGGCAGATAAGAGATTACCCAAGAGGCCTATGCTAGAATCCCAGATGGCCGTCAGGGGTCTTTTAAGCAATATGGCGGTGCCCATGATTCAATATGACTAAGCTGTATACTCACGGCGCCGGTTCCCACACTGCAGGTGGCGCCCCTACTGGGCAGGCGGCAGTCAAAGGCCATGTGGTGTATCAGGAGTCCTGCGTGGGGCTGGGGCTGGTACTGGGTGGCCGGGTCCCCCTCCGGCCCCTGCTGGGTACGCAGGTTCAGCAGGTGCAGCTCACACGGCAGGTCGGCTGTCAGCGGGGCGTGCACCCCGAGCAGCTCGCTCCCCGCCGGGGGGCTCGGGGCCGACGTGGCCGGCATCACCATCACCGGGTGGAGCAGCTCCCGTGAGGACAGGGAGGCCGTGACTGACGGGTAGCCGGCCGGGGAGGGGGCCTGCTGTTGGGGTGAAGTAAATGAAATAGATGATACCGGTAATACTGAGTGTAGAGAGACATAGTGGGCAAAAAGAGAAAAGGTTGTGTTCCTCTGTATCCTGACTGACTTTATCTTTTTAAATTGATTCTTTTTTGGAAAGCATTTTTGGGATGTTGCTATTAAAAATGTTCTCTTGACTAAAAATTCTTTTTTTCCCCCTTTTTCTGAAAACAAATTTATTCTCATCCATTGAAAAAAAAATCACTCCTTCTACTGGTAATAACCTAATTTAAGACAAAAATCCTAGACCTGAATTCTTGACATGAATTGCTAAGCTTGTATGGTATTGTAGTATAGTGATGTGGTGAGGTGTACCTTGTCGGCAGTGATGGCCTCTAGGTGGAACCTGGAGGTGTCTGCAGTCTGCTTGTTGTCTGTGGGTGTTACATATATCTAAGTGTATCTGTGTTGTATCTAAGTGTATAAGTGTTGTATATATATATAAGTGTATAAGTGTTATATATAAGTGTATAAGTGTTGTATCTAAGTGTCTGTGTGTTGTATCTAAGTGTATAAGTGTTATATCTAAGTGTATCTGTGTTGTATCTTAGTGTCTGTGTGTTGTATCTAAGTGTCTGTGTGTTGTATCTAAGTGTCTGTGTGTTGTATCTAAGTGTCTGTGTGTTGTATCTAAGTGTATAAGTGTTATATCTAAGTGTTGTATCTAAGTGTATAAGTGTTATATCTAAGTGTATAAGTGTTGTATCTAAGTGTCTGTGTGTTGTATATAAGTGTCTTTGTTGTATATAAGTGTATCTGTGTTGTATCTAAGTGTATAAGTGTTGTATCTAAGTGTTGTATCTAAGTGTATAAGTGTTATATCTAAGTGTCTGTGTGTTGTATCTAAGTGTATAAGTGTTATATCTAAGTGTATAAGTGTTGTATCTAAGTGTCTGTGTGTTGTATCTAAGTGTATAAGTGTTATATCTAAGTGTATAAGTGTTGTATCTAAGTGTCTGTGTGTTGTATCTAAGTGTATAAGTGGTATATCTAAGTGTATAAGTGTTGTATCTAAGTGTCTGTGTGTTGTATCTAAGTGTCTGTGTGTTGTATCTAAGTGTCTGTGTGTTGTATCTAAGTGTCTTTGTTGTATATAAGTGTATCTGTGTTATATATATATAAGTGTATAAGTGTTATATCTAAGTGTATAAGTGTTGTATCTAAGTGTATAAGTGTTGTATCTAAGTGTAAAGGTGTTATATATAAGTGTATAAGTGTTGTATAAGCAGGGGTGTGAAATGCCGAAAACAGTTTCATCTGAAGACCATTATGCGTCTCCGGGCAGCGCTATAATTAATCCTTTTCATTCAACAAGTTTTGCAATCAAGGTTGCTTTATAACTTTAAACCTATCTTTTATTGACAGTTACATTCAAATTATACATTTAAATACAGAAACTTAAAGAATTTGTGAAAATTCAGAGAGTCTATACCCCCACCCCCATCCTTATAAAAGACCTTTCCTTTTCTCAGTGGGTTTAGATGAATCACAAGAATGACCCTCTGGGACATAGAAAATGCGGAATTCCGCATCTCTGCGGAGATTTCACACCCCTGATAAGTGTGTACTGAGAGCCTTACCTGGTTAGGAGTGATGGCCTCTAGGTGGAACCTGAAGATGTTGGGAGTCTGCTTGTTGTCGGTGACACCCTGCCCCAGCCCCCGGTTATCGTCCTG
The DNA here is from genome assembly GCA_947462335.1 of Harmothoe impar. Taxonomy (NCBI): domain Eukaryota; kingdom Metazoa; phylum Annelida; class Polychaeta; order Phyllodocida; family Polynoidae; genus Harmothoe; species Harmothoe impar. The sequence continues at coordinate 108,600,673 of OX381705.1, read as the reverse complement.
GTTCAGCGCCCGGTCCTGCACAATCTCCAACTGACCTGTTTGTACAAAAGTATGACAAGTTTACAGTCATGCATGTGCTTAGCTCCTTGGGCTATTTAATTCTAATAACTTTATTACAGGATTTTACAGCCCATTTTTAGACGGCCAGATGCCAGAAAAAAAACTAAAATATTCTCCCAAAAGGCAATATTTCCCTCTCCTACATTGGCATTAATAATTCCAGTTGCCAGCGGCAAAAGGAAAAGAGGACAAATGTGGCATGAAAAAACACCATTTAGGGAACACATTTCCACCCCCCAAATTTTGGTTAAAAAGACGGACAGACAAAAATTAAAATTTAGTCTTGTAGGGTGGACCTTATTTTACGACCAAAAGTCGTAAAGTTCTTTATCAGTTAATGTTCCGCATTCAAGGATGTGATATTATCAATGATGTGGCAATGAATAGTGGCCTGATTGTGTCATTACCTTGTTGGAGGCTGGCGACCCCGAGTGACTGTCCGCTGAGGATGGAGTAGCGGTGCGTGGCGTCTTGTAGGAAGGCCATGGTCGGCATCGGGTAGAAGTTACCCTGTAACGTCAACTTGCTGTACGTGTGGCGCTCAATCATCTGTAACATCATAAGGAGCTCCTTAGTTTTTTTAACAAAATAGTCACAGAATGTTATAAACTTTGTAGGGAAATATGGCTTTTCTGCACGGGACGAGGCCAGTGGGAAGACGCCAGCTCCAGTGTTACACCCAGGCACTTGTGCACCGTTTCGTCCAGAGGTTGATGAATTTCAATACACGCACGTTGACATCCCCCCTCCCCCCCGCCCCCGAGGTTAACAGCTTATCCATCACTGCTGGATGTTTTGTCTTCTGATTAAGATGTGGATAACAGCCAAAATCAATACTTGTTTTCCCATTTAACTATACCGGTAGTAATCACCGTAAAACCTTGCTTATAAGCCTATCTCACATTGTGAGACCTAAGGTAGTGAGCTGGTTACCTGGAAGCCGTTGAGGTCGGTGTAGAAGGCCTTGTCTGTGTTCTTGATGCCCGTGTTGACTCGCATCACCAACTCATAGTTGTTCTCATGTCGGATATCCACCAGGTTCATGATGTCAACTCCCAGACTATCTGTACCTGCAGATAAACAAAGGTTCATGATGTCAACTCCCAGACTATCTGTACCTGCAGATAAACAAAGATGTCAACTCCCAGACTATCTGTACCTGCAGACAAACAAAGGTTCATGATGTCAACTCCCAGACTATCTGTACCTGCAGATAAACAAAGGTGTGTCAACTCCCAGACTATCTGTACCTGGATAAAGGTAAAGCTTTTAAATTACAAATTTTAGGTTACAAATTACTTTATTTGTATGATACTGATAGGACCCAGACAATATTGCTCATGAAAATGACTGTGTATAAATCAGTGACGAAAGTCTTCAAGTCTTTTTATGTCATGAAGATCTGCTCTGAACTACAGAAGACCTTTTTACAGGGACCTCAATTGAAACATTTCTATTTTTTCTTGAGATCTGTCACTCCATCCCTGAAAAATGTACTTGAGAAATAATAAGTTTAGATAAGGTTAAAACCCATGTATAAGCTGCATCTATATAGGCCTGTTTGGTACCAGATTAAAGCTGGTTCTGATAGGAGTACAGGCTGCAGCTTCTACATGAGACTAGAGGTACTTACCAGGAGAGTTGGTTCTGATAGGAGTACAAGCTGCAGCTTCTACATGAGACTAGCTGTACTTACCAGGAGAGTTGGTTCTGATAGGAGTACAGGCTGCAGCTTCTACATGAGACTAGAGGTACTTACCAGGAGAGTTGGTTCTGATAGGAGTACAAGCTGCAGCTTCTACATGAGACTAGATGGTACTTACCAGGAGAGTTGGTTCTGATAGGAGTACAGGCTGCAGCTTCTACATGAGACTAGAGGTACTTACCAGGAGAGTTGGTTCTGATAGGAGTACAGGCTGCAGCTTCTACATGAGACTAGCTGTACTTACCAGGAGAGTTGGTTCTGATAGGAGTACAAGCTGCAGCTTCTACATGAGACTAGAGGTACTTACCAGGAGAGTTGGTTCTGATAGGAGTACAAGCTGCAGCTTCTACATGAGACTAGAGGTACTTACCAGGAGAGTTGGTTCTGATAGGAGTACAGGCTGCAGCTTCTACATGAGACTAGATGTACTTACCAGGAGAGTTGGTTCTGATAGGAGTACAAGCTGCAGCTTCTACATGAGACTAGAGGTACTTACCAGGAGAGTTGGTTCTGATAGGAGTACAAGCTGCAGCTTCTACATGAGACTAGAGGTACTTACCAGGAGAGTTGGTTCTGATAGGAGTACAAGCTGCAGCTTCTACATGAGACTAGCTGTACTTACCAGGAGAGTTGGTTCTGATAGGAGTACAGGCTGCAGCTTCTACATGAGACTAGAGGTACTTACCAGGAGAGTTGGTTCTGATAGAAGTACAGGCTGCAGCTTCTACATGAGACTAGCTGTACTTACCAGGAGAGTTGGTTCTGATAGAAGTACAGGCTGCAGCTTCTACATGAGACAAGCTGTACTTACCAGGAGAGTTGACGAGTGTGACGATGTGGTGGACGTGGCGTACAAACACGTGTACCTCCGACATGATGGGGCCGCGGTGGATGCGGACGAGGGGCGTCTCGGCGGGGATGGGGGTGGCGGGACCCCCTGGCAGGAAGAGGTAGGCCCCGCTGCGCTCACGCTGGTTCCGCGTCCCATACACCACAAACTGCACCTTGGTGTCCACCCGCGTCTTGGTCTCCTTCACATACAGCGACTGGAGGAAATAACGAGAACTTAAGTGAATATTTTTAATGAAATTTAAATATCAAATTAATTTTCATTTTTAATTGATCATCAAAGTGGTTTTTCTGACCAGGTTTTCTGGCTCTCTGAGCATGAATTATGATTTACAATTTTAATTGAAAAGATATAGTTAGCGCTACTAAATGATGTCTTCTAATTGAGGGGTCAGTAAATGGCTGTTTTGATTATCATTTAGTTTTTTCCAACACTATGAGATGGATAATTTGAATAACCATGTTAGATTAACCGTGGTACTTAGAGAGCATGGCGGGGTACTTACAGAGAGCATGGCGGTGCCGGCGGTGAAGTCGGCGCGCAGCTCGCTGTTCTCGATGCTGAACTCCTCCCCGTGAGGCAGCTTGTGTATCGTGAAGGGACCGCTGTAATACAAGCAACACGGCTTCTGGTTATTCTTCCATGACACAATTATTTGTATTTTTTCCAGGTATATTCCAAGTAAATGAATAGTTGTACGGCCAGACCAAAAAACTAAATTGGTCAATGAATTTTGCGCAACTAAATATTTTAGAAATGCAATTTTTTTTCAAAAGAAATTGTTTTCAAGCGCCTCATTTTTTCAAAAATTGAGATTTTGGTGTGGCCTTAAGGCTGTTAAATCTTCTTAAGTACAGATAACATTGTGTGGGCTCTGTGAGTGGTGCGCGACAGCATGGTGGATTGAATATAAAGAGCTATACAATGTAATGTTTGTAACTTGGACAGTGTTTGAAGAATTATTACAATTTAGCAAACTGTAAACTTGGTGTAGGATATTTCTGTTCCTCAGCTGGTGACAGTTCAAAGTGCTTTAGGTTCAAACAGTGTTCAATTAGTGTTCATTTATTTGATGTGAAGAATGAGCATGGTTTAATTGTTATGGAAGATCGATGAAATGTATAACAATAATGAAGATCATGCACTTGTGATCAAGTGAAACAAGACAAGTTAAACATCTGGCATTTACGGTGATAACGATTGTGATATAAAATGTGTCAACTGGTGAGATAGGATATTTAGTGTGGTCAGTGTGTCTTAGTGTACGATACTGTCTATGACTACATGATGTGTCCACATAGTGTCCCCTGTGTTAATGTTATGTATCTACCCATGTTACAGCTCGTCGGGACACACTCTCCTGGGTACGTGGACAAGAAAATATTTCCAATTTTAAAAGCGATATAAATCTTAAAAAGGTTGCTCACTTTTCAGATTATCACCTTGGTAAACCCACTCTAGATGGCGCCACTTATGCCTACTGCGTTTTTTCTTTTGTGACCCTTATTCATTCATTGTTGGTCGTATGTTGTCTCATATCAGGGACTCTGCCCCTGAACCCCATTTTCTCTCTTTCTTTCTTCTTCAAAACTGATATCAAACACAACTATGAACAACTGTGCCAGGTGTAATACAGTGGTGCCATCTGGTGTTAAGAATCTTCAATTTACAATTGTCATGCTCGGACAATCTGAAATAAATGACATTTTCTTAAGATGCGGAGGGAAATGTTTTTAAGATTACTGCTTTTAAGATTGGAAAGATTTTTTTGTCCACGTTCCCAGGAGAGCCTGTCCGCTAGTACCTTATCACACAGTGGCTGCACCACTGGGTTTATATACTCTCTACATGCTGGTTGGTGGGACGTGTTAAGACAAGGTGTACGTGGTTAGAACAATGTGTGGTACATGGTTAGATGCTGGTGTGGTTGGACCATGCTTCGCGACTTACTGTAACCCGCTCTCTGCGCGCTGAGACGGCCCTCTGGTACCCCCCGGGTAGCGCGTGGTCCTTAGGGGCTCATTCAAGCTTTTAGCAGTCAGAAAGTACACACTGTTCAGTACTGTCAAACCTCAGGTATAAGCCGCTTTGTTTGTTGTTGTTTCTTTGTCATATATATCAGTATTAAAACCCCGCGTATGAGACGAATTTTATTTGGTGTTTTTATTTTCTATAAGCCGATTTTTTTCTGTTATTAGGGGTTTGTCTTATAGGTGCAGAGATGACCTACATAAGGATAAAGAGAAAACGATTTTTAAACTTTTTTTGTATAGGACGAATATTTTTCGCAAGTTGGGGGTTCAGCTTATAAGTGGGGTCGTCCTAAACTATAGAAGGGGTTTTACGGTAGTCACTTTTTTCTATGACACATACCAACGGCCTCTCCGGTTGTACTGCAGCCATTGAGGTCATTAATCTTGTCACTAAAACTGCCTAGATCCAATCTCATTCAAGTCACTCAAGGTCACTACACTGTTTTATAATCAATATGCCATGTCTCTCAAGGTCAAGCCGTTTTATTTTGATAAATTGGATTACAGATCCGCGGCCGAGATTTTTGGCATAAAAGTTTTTTATATATTTTTCTTAACTTTTCCCTCTGAGAATTTTTGAAAATTTTTACCAAAAAAAAGAAGAAGTACCTGTTGACCAACAAAAAGTGGAATGAGGCCTTTCAGATTGGGGATATTTCTCAACATACCTTCATTAGATTACCCAAAAATTAGGTTTTCCAGGCTTTTTTAAATTTTATTTTTGCCTCTGCTCTTTGGGAATTTTCGGTACTCCGGGCGGTGTGTAAAACAGCTTCTTTTTTTCCCCTCCACCCTCCCAAAATATTTACAGTAAGAACTCGTAATCCAAGTTATCAAAAAAAGGTGGCCTCAGTAAGCTTCATGTCAAGGTCAGTCTGATGAACTCAACTGTGTATTCCGGTATTGTTGTCCCATACTGATATTACCTTTTCTAGCAGACACTTCCAATGATAATAGATCTACATTTCTTGAGAAGAATGGTCATTGATGTGATTGATGTGATCTGGGATGTCCCCTGACCTACCTGTCGCTGGGTCCCCCGTTGTAGAAGCTGACGGCTGTCAACACGTTGAGTGGATTCTCATCCTTCCCTGTCTGACGTATCGTGTAACGACTCAAGCCAAGCGCCGGGACACTCGCTACAAACACGATCTGTCAGACACAAAACAACATCTCTTTGATATTACAGCTAAATGTACTGGCCAGATAATAATTCTTCTAAAGATGTCAATCAGATGCTATAAACATGTTGACGTTCATTTGAGATTATACTATAGAACCCAATCATGTTAAATGTGAAATATATCTTTGGTTAGATATTAGTCTATACTTTTATATATACCAGGTATCCAAAATCTCAGATAAGCCTTGGCAATTCATAATCCTAAGGGTATCTTTACTTCACAAGCAGTTTTGCACTAAAGCATTTCTCTAGTTACATTACATTTCCAACAAATACATTTTACAAAATAGTTTTGGGACAAGTTTGCTATGAAGCTAAGTAAGATAGGTGTAAATTTTGGCAATTTACGATCATAGGGATATACTTCCTTTACGAGCAGTTTATCACAAAACTATTTCCCCAATGCCATTTAACTTCCAATAAATCCAATACAATCCAGTAAGCTCTGGAATGACTTGTCTGATACAATATAGTTTTTGTTATTACAGGGATGTAAGTCAGGGTAGAGAGAAAAATCTGAAAACTAGAATCTTGCTGCAACAATGTCAACTGAGGGGATGTCACCCTTATACAGCCTGTTCTGGTCTCTAATTGCAAATGTATAGGCTACCTCTCATGCTGGTATCAAATCAATCTAGTTCCTTCATTCCCCACCAGTCATCAGCACCAGCAGTGCCTGAATATTAGCCAATCAGAGGTCAGGGATCCATTTACTCCTTAGATATAGCTTTCAGATTTTCCATTTTCTGAAATCCTATCTGAATTTGTTCTGAATTGTTCTTTGGGCACTGGAGTGGCCCTGTGGACATGGCTATAGAGTAACAATATGCACTTAGTGAAGGCATGAGAGATTGCTACACCAGAAAATACTTCAGAAAAGAGAAATGTAACAGGTTCTGGACGGATTTCCAGACATTCACTAAAAATCTGAAATCAGACAAAATTCTGAACACTTACATCCCTGTGTTATAAGTTAAAGCTGAGTAAGCTCTATGTTACCTGGAATGACTTGTCAGACAGGGCCTCGTTGGTGGTCCAGAAGGGCAGGACCTGTGTGGGGGTGACGGCCCCGTCGGGGCTGCGTAGCTCCACCCAGGGGGTGTCGGTGTGTAGACGTACCACCGTGTGGCGCGTGTGTCCCAGAGAGTTGTACAACACCACCGGGCGGGGCTCCTTGGTCACCGACATCACCGTGGTTACCGGCAGGGCATCATGGGAACCACGCATCTCATCCTGTGGGAAAGGGGGGAGGAGGGTTGTAGATTTGTGCAGGAATTTCAGCATAAGCAACTGTGTTAAGATTTGAATTTATATTTGTGCTGTATAGTATAGTATAGTATAGTTAATACCTAATTTAAGTGTTAATTATAATTTAATTTATTTCCATTTAGTTCAATAAAAAAGTATCAAAAATATTGCCTCAGGGTAAGACAAAAAATACATAAAATATACTTACAATGTCTATGAATGGGTTGCTGTCCCTGTGAGTGTAGCTGGGTTTGTCCTTGGTGAGGAGGTAGGAGGCGGCCTGACGCGTCACGTCCTTCAGGTCCAGAATGGCACGTAACAACCTGAAATACAATATGACACATCACACTCATTACCGTAAACAGAGCATTAATACCAGAATGGCACGTAACAACCTGAAATGCAATATGACACATCACACTCATTACCGTAAACAGAGCATTAATACCAGAATGGCACGTAACAACCTGCTATAAATATGGCACACTCTGTCATATCGGGCCATCGTCAATTAGTATTGGACTAATATCTGAGATTTGATATGCACGAAAGTAAGTTACACTACATCCAGCGATTAGGTGTGTAGTTTGGGTTTATTGTACATTAGGTCTACGATGGTATGCACCTAGTACCCTACCCAGCTCTCTCTGACTGGCTAGTAGCGTATGCCCCTTATATACAATAGGGTGGTGCAGCGCCACTGGTGGTGGGTGTAGGTACTAGGTAGCAGGTGTCCGTGTGCTTTGTCCTCGGCTTGTATGCGGGAACAAAGCAATCGTATATGATATTCTTCAGGGATGTAAGTCAGGAGAGGTGAAAAAACAGGAATTCCTCCCTACAGTGCCCCTGGCAAGCAGGACACCCCAGGGATGGGTCCCGTCCCCACTGACGCCCTCCCCGCCTCCCCTGCAGGCCCTCCCGGCCACCAGAACGCCCCCAGACGGTCTCTTTCCCCTCCTGGAATCTTCCCAGTGACTCAGTGGGAAGATTCCAGGAGGGTGAAAGAGACCGCCTGGGGGCGTTCTGGTGGCCGGGAGGGCCTGCAGGGTAGGCGGGGAGGGCGTCAGGGGGACAAGGGACCCATCCTTGGGGTGTTCTGCTGGCAGGGAGAGGCTGGGAGTGCCTAGGATTAGGGGAAGGGGTGGAAACCGACCTTTTTCTCAATGCTAGCACAACAAAGTAGAGAAATATAGAAAAGTTTCATGAAAATGAGATTCCCGGAATTCCTGGAATTCCAGGAAGACTTACATCCCTGTATTCTTGGTCAAGTAATAGCGGTTTGAGCCTTCATAATATCACAACTCGAGCATCACACAATTTCATTAACCCTTTTTGGGCCTAATTTTAGACAATAGAATATTCTGATAAATTAGTTTTTGCTAGCTCTGTCAAAAATGCCCTTTTTTAATAGATTGTAAATAACACAAATACCCGGTATCTCTTTATTTAACTTTTGAGCAGCATTAAACTTTTAACTAGAATTGAGTTCATAATATTCAAAACGCAGCGAGTGCTTATTACATACCTTATATACCATTATCCCCCCCCCCCCACCATAATTAAGCCATGCTGCTATTGATCTCAATATCTATAATGCCTGTTTAGCATATCGCCTGCAGTATGACCATATATTTGACAGCCTGTCGCTTTACTTTTTCCTTATACACTGTCTATTGTTAATGAGTGGACTCACTTTTCGCCGTAGTCTGCGACGACAAAGTCCTTTGCGGTGCCGGTGATGCCGTCGTGGTGCTGGAAGAGGCCGAGGCCGCGTCGCGCCGACACCAGCTGCTGCAGGAGAGCCGAGGTCGGCAACGAGGCCGTGCCGTGCTGCCGCGCGTGGGCCAGGGCCACCGAGTAGGCAATCTCTGCACCTCTGTGTGAGACAAGGGGAGTAGGACATGTAGATAAATACTGCTGTGCCACCAAGTAGGCCATCTCTGCACCTCTGTAATAATAACATATATACATGTGGTAATAATCTAGTACTGCTGCCGCGCGTGGGCCAGGGCCACCGAGTAGGCCATCTCTGCACCTCTGTAATAATAACATATATACATGTAGTAATAATCTAGTACTGCTGCCGCGCGTGGGCTAGAGCCACCGAGTAGGCCATCTCTGCACCTCTGTAATAATAATATATATACATGTAGTAACAATCTCCTACTGCTGCCGCGCGTGGGCCAGGGCCACCGAGTAGGCCATCTCTGCACCTCTGTTAGAACAGGGATAAGGACATGTAGATAAATACTGCTGTGCCACCAAGTAGGCAATCTCTGCACCTCTGTTAGAACAGGGATAAGGACATGTAGATAAATACTGCTGTGCCACCAAGTAGGCCATCTCTGCACCTCTGTTAGAGCAGGAATAAGGACATGTAGATAAATACTGCTGTGCCACCAAGTAGGCCATCTCTGCACCTCTGGTAGAGCAGGAATAAGGACATGTAGATAAATACTGCTGTGCCACCAAGTAGGCAATCTCTGCACCTCTGTAATAATAAATGTGGTAAGGTGACAATGTGGTCCTGCTGTGCCACCAAGTAGGCCATCTCAGCACCTCTGTGTGAGACAAGGAATAAGGACATGTAGATAAATACTGCTGTGCCACCAAGTAGGCCATCTCTGCACCTCTGTTAGAACAGGAATAAGGACATGTAGATAAATACTGCTGTGCCACCAAGTAGGCCATCTCTGCACCTCTGTTTGAACAGGGATAAGGACATGTAGATAAATACTGCTGTGCCACCAAGTAGGCAATCTCTGCACCTCTGTAATAATAATATATATACATGTGGTAACAATCTAGTACTGCTGCCTCGCGTGGGCTAGGGCCACCGAGTAGGCCATCTCTGCACCTCTGGTAGAGCAGGAATAAGGACATGAAGATAAATACTGCTGTGCCACCAAGTAGGCCATCTCTGCACCTCTGGTAGAGCAGGAATAAGGACATGTAGATAAATACTGCTGTGCCACCAAGTAGGCCATCTCTGCACCTCTGGTAGAGCAGGAATAAGGACATGTAGATAAATACTGCTGTGCCACCAAGTAGGCCATCTCTGCACCTCTGGTAGAGCAGGAATAAGGACATGTAGATAAATACTGCTGTGCCACCAAGTAGGCCATCTCTGCACCTCTGGTAGAGCAGGAATAAGGACATGTAGATAAATACTGCTGTGCCACCAAGTAGGCCATCTCTGCACCTCTGGTAGAGCAGGAATAAGGACATGTAGATAAATACTGCTGTGCCACCAAGCACGCCATCTCTGCACCTCTGTTAGAACAGGGAATAACCATGTCAAAGAGGAACTCTACTGAAATTATGAGTGGTTAGATTCATGTATCTACATGCATCCATCATGTTTGTATGAAGGATTCAAGCCGGGTAACTAGTACACCGTTTTACATTGTTACTTCTTTAGACCAAATATGGCGGGAACGATCAAAACATTTATTTTTATTTTAAAGATATTTTTGCTGTCCATGAATTTTGTCAATTGAAAAAATGCAGCACCTCTTTTTTCCTTTTTTTTACAACCGGCCTCTGTTTTTCAGTTAACAACGACAAATATTTTGTAGATTTGCAAGTAAATTAAGGGGATAAAGAAATAAAAATAAAAATTCTTAAAGTTTTGAAGAAAAAAGATCTCAACACTTGCATTTCAGAAAATAAAGTGTGAAAAATCCATTGACCATTTTTTGGGGGGTCTAGCCTAGTGTGTATGATATACCAGGCCTTACCTGAGGTGGTATTCGAGCACCCTGTCCAGACGCTTGTAGAAGGGGCGTGACGTGTAGTAGCCGCTCCAGTAGTGGTCGTCCCGGTCAGCGTAGGAGAAGAAGTCCCCGCTCAGGGAGGGGTAGCCCTTAGGTAGAGCACCCGGGGAGACCCCCGCCCGCTCCCGTAAGGTGCTGAAGTAGTCACTGAGGGTACCAAACTGGGCCTGTGGGGGAGGAGACAACATTACTGACATATACAGGGGTAGTAGCCCTTAGGTAGAGCCCTCGTGGAGACCCCCGCCCGCTCCCGTAAGGTGCTGAAGTAGTCACTGAGGGTACCAAACTGGGCCTGTGGGGGAGGAGACAACATTACTGACACATACAGGGTAGGGCCTCCGGAGAGTATAAAATTGGCTATAAGTTTAGGTTGCTATGGAAAATAGCTGTTGCTAAGGCCACACCAAAAAAAAAAGTTGGTCTACGGATTTTCTTTTCCCAAAATAGGTGCGGTAGGGCGAATTTTTTTTTTTTCTACTGAGGGAAAATCTCTTTTTAAATTTTACAAATATATTTTCTGGTTTACGATGACAGAAAAGGCAACCAAAAAAAAAAAAAAAAAAATCCAATTTTTCAGAAAATGGTGCGGGCGCTGTCCGTAGACACTTTTTTTTTCAAAAAAAATAAATTTACATTTTCAAAAATGTGGTGCGGGAAATCCGTAGACCAACTTTTTTTTTTGGTGTGGCCTAAGTAACCATTCATCCTGGCAAAAAGTTGTTGGGTAATGGTTGCTATGGCAACACGAAAATGGAATTTTCTAATGACAATACAGATCACTCTCAAGAGTTACCGATAAAGATCCACCATACCGACTTCCACACTTGTATCGCATGTTGCACAATTTGACTGGTTGTCTGCCCCACTAACCTGTAATCATGTTAACACTAACCTGCACGTTCCAGTCCTTGCGGCTGTTCATGTAGTCCATCAGCTTCCGGTAGTTGGCGTGTTGTTGGTCCCACTCGGCAGGTTTGTCGTACCGGAAGTCGTCCCCGAGGGGCGCGAGGACCATGTTGTTCTGGTACATGGTCGACTTTTTACGCCACTGGTCCAGCAGGGTCTGAGCCCTGAAACCAGCAAGGACAGACAGGTTTTAGTAAGGCCACTTTTTTATTTTTATTCTTTGGATTACGGGCACACCACAGTAGCATGAAAAACCCGAGCACTAAATCTAAGATTGTGAGACTCCACCAAAGTTTTAGGGAGTAAAATACAGACTAAATTTTATTTATTTGATTTTTTTATCTGTACTCTATAAAATTCTCAATATGTCCATAACACAAAGATTACACCAGTTCATAAACCGGCTTGAGAAATTATTTGCTTAATATCAGAAACTTATTTGCTGCATCAGAAAAAGATTTTTGAGGTCAATGATTCTAGATCTGCTCATATTTCTTAAATGTTGTGTTCACCAATAAACAAGGCAATACGAAAAAAAGGTCTCCATTTTCTTTGGGGAAATTTATGGACATGTACTTTTTGATGTGCCTTAAGCCTACTTCTTTTTCAACGTGGGTGGTCAGCTTTTAGACTACCGGTACTGTAAAACCTTGCATGTCAGCTGCACCTAGACGTTGAGTGTGGGTTACGGCAGGTTTAACGGTATACACTAGACTTGGAGTGTTGGTTATGATAGGTATACATCTACTCACCGCTCCTCCACGTTGTGGCACAACATGTCTGTAGTACCTCCTGATCTGAAACAGGTTATGATAGGTATAATTCTACTCACCGCTCCTCTATGTTGTGATCCCCGATGGCTACGGGGGCTATCTTCCAGGGGCAGGAGATGCGACCCCCGGGGAGACGCTTAAAGTCAAACTGGCAGCACACCTTGGGGTCGGGGCCACACGTGTGCGGCACGTCGTAGCTGTAGAAGGGCATCATGTGGCACAACATGTCGGTCGTACCCTCCTTATCTGTAATATAGAAACATACACTCACTATACATACCATTATCTACATACATACAACACACTGACACTACTACAGCATGTGGCACAACATGTCGGTCGTACCCTCCTTATCTGTAATATAGAAACATACACTCACTATACATACCATTATCTACATACATACAACACACTGACACTACTACAGCATGTGGCACAACATGTCGGTCGTACCCTCCTTATCTGTAATATAGAAACAGAACCATACACTCACTATACATACCATTATCTACATACATACAACACACTGACACTGCTACAGCATGTGGCACAACATGTCGGTGGTACCCTCCTTATCTAGAAACACAGAACCAGAACCATACACTCACTATACATCCTACCCTACACACAGATCTACACACACATACACACACACTGACACTACTACAGCATGTGGCACAACATGTCGGTCGTACCCTCCTTATCTGTAATATAGAACCATACACTCACTATACATACCATTATCTACATACATACAACACACTGACACTACTACAGCATGTGGCACAACATGTCGGTCGTACCCTCCTTATCTGTAATATAGAACCATACACTCACTATACATACCATTATCTACATACATACAACACACTGACACTACTACAGCATGTGACACAACATGTCGGTCGTACTTTCTTTATCTATAACAGAGGACTAGGTTTTGTACAAACAGAGATGCTACTCAGAAAGAGAAGGTAGGATATCTTCCTATTTTGGTAGATTTATCATAGGAAATGGGTAATATTTAGTAGAGAAATTTCCAGGTATAAAGTAGGAATTACAAGGGAAGGGGACAAGGTCTTTTACAAAACAGACATGCTACTCTCTGGTTAAGGATCATTCTAAAGCCCCGGCCACACTAGCGTTTTTTCAACCAACTCCGTCCAACTCGACCAGACAGTCGGGGCAAAATTACCTGGCCGGTCTGATAGAGTTGTGCATGCCTAACTCTTCCGACTGTTGGGTTGGGTTGGGTCGGATCTAGGTCGGACCATGTTGGGTCGGGTCAAATTACATAGGTGTGGCCGGGTCTTAAGTATCTCAAAATCGTATGTAAACCCATTGAGACTTATTTTCGGTCATTTACAATGTGTAGTCAATGCCCAACCCAAATATGGAAGTGATTGACTGAGCTCCTCACCAGACTCCTCACCAGACCTAGTCATAAGTTAGGGAAATATCCATACTGTAATATATCAACATATCGAAGTGGGTTACTGTTGTATTTCTATGATAACTTAAGAAATCAATATCTACCACATCATCCAAATGGAGCATTCTAAACTATAGCCATGGACTATCGCATCAATAGACAGAGCTGCATTCATGTATCATTAAGACAAAGGGCATGATACATGAAAGCCCTTAAAGGGTAACCTACCCCATAGCTGCCTCCATGTGCATTCAGGGCTGCATTCATGCATCTTTACATCAGGGGGCAAAGGACATAATTTGAGGGTCAGAATACGCCATCTGGTGGGATAGAGGAGTATTAAAGGGGCAATATCACCACCCACACTTAATCACATGGACTAGAATGCACAGAAATGTGAATGGGACACACTCAGTGATTATGCCACTTTAAGACTATGCAGTATACACTTTTTGTCAAGGCACTCTTTTTAGTTAGTGCCAGCTGATGTTAACCTACCCCATAGCTGCCTCCATGTGAACTCGAGCTGCTTGTTCTTGGCGAGTTGTTTCTTGACGGCGTAGTGCGTGCGCTGTATGAGCATGTTGTGGAAGCCGGCCCCCTTCAGTATGTAGGCCATGGTTGGGGTGTGGCCGAACGGGTCGATGGCCCATCCCGACCGCGGCTTCACACCTGTATCAGATACAGTAAGTACTTGTTATATACAGGTATAGCTATGTCATTTGTTGTACTTCAGGAGGTAGGCCATGGTCGGGGTGTGGCCGAACGGGTCGATGGCCCAGCCTGACCGCGGCTTCACACCTAGGTAAGGAATAGGTGCTATTTGTTATATACAACTATACTGTGAAAGTACTTATTTTCACAGGTTAAAATTTTCGCGGATGAGTGAAAATCGGAAATTCACAAATACTTATTCCATACTTAAGCATATAAAAATTTCGCGGATTTTCATTTCTGCGAAAATCATATACCAAGTGAAATAGAGTACTTTCACAGTATGTATGTCATTTGTTGTACTTTAGGATGTAGGTCACGGTTCTTCAGTAAGGAGAGATATCAGTCAAAAGTATGTAAAGTTTATGTCCCGTATTAGCCGCAATGAGCGCCCCTAGACTAGAGAATACCATAATTTTCACTAATTTTGAGCCCAGCTAAACTATTAACAACTAAAATGAGTATTAAATAATTCTATGGGCGTCCTGGGGTTACATATACGTTTTTCACTCGATTCTACTTGATTTCTTATTCAGTATTTTAGTACTATGCGTTCCTTAGAGGATTAACCATCCTAAATGTATGGGAAAAATATTAATAAAAAAATAAAAAAGTGACAGTTCTCTCGTGCTATTGGTAGCAATACAGGGCCAGTTTAAGACGATAAATATCGTACTGGTCCTAAATGTCTGGTAGTACAGGCCTTATACAGAAACGCGTCACTCACCGACTTGGTTGAGCAGCCACTGGTTGCCCTCGATGAGCTGGTCGATCATGGCGAAGTAGTGAGCATTGGCCTCGTCCGTCATGACCCAGCCGCCGGTCGCGATCTCCAGCCGCTTGTCCTGAATCAGTCTGTAGGTACAACAGGAAGTGGTGAGTGGTGTCAACACCGGGAATCCTGGCTGATAACCAACCTAATTTTGGGATTTGCGGCCTATCCGTAGTTCGGCTTTTCTGACATTAGCTTTTCCCATCTAAGTAGCCGCACCAGTGATCTGATTATGGTGACTTTAGTACTGCACCATGCATGATAGCAAAAACCCTCGTTTAAGCCGCACCCCAACTCTAGGCCGATCATATAAGCCTCACCAGTGACCTGATCCGCGTAATAGCTGTGGCTTCTACGTGAGGTTTTACAGTAGCTGAATGGGAGTTTGGCACTTACAATTTGCCTTATAGCAAATAAAAACGCAAAATAAAATTCTGGCTTATACGCAAGGTTTTACGGTAATGTTTAGTCATCTAAGAGCTGATACAAAGGTAGAAATCCTGCACCATAGTAAGTTCCTTTATTTCCCATACTACATCTATAGGTATGAGACAGACGGGCCCTGGTACACTGTCTGTCAGGGATGCAACCCAGGACCTCTAACCCCTGCACGCTACACACGTGCCACCCACCCCCGGTGGTAAGAGGATTAGAGAACAGCTGGGACAGCACATGCAATATTTACTGCTATTTGACTTAATTAAAGTCTAATGTCCAGTCAGCATTTTGAGGTATTTTCCCAATACATCAGCAGATTGTTCAGGTGCACTAAGACGCTGGGATGGGAGGGACTCTGACTATTTCTTTGATGCTAAATATCACCTTCAAAGGCTAAGGTCCACAAAGAGTCTAATCAATGACGCGGCCGCAGAGCGCCCCACGAGTGTCGGCACATTACAGTACTTCAAACCAAGCCACACTAAAGCACAAATTGATCTATGGTACCTTTTTGTAAATATCTTTTTTTTTTACAGCAAAGTATTCTTATATACAGAATTCCGTATGAGTACACTGTCTGACCAGCTGTTAATTTTGCAGATATATTTGTCAAAGTAGCAGGTATTTTAAGAGAAATGTGTAAAATAATTTGTACAGCTAAGATATTTCTAAAACGAGAAAGGAGCGCTGTCAGTCCTACAAAACCATGAAGAACATGAGACTGGGTGTGGTCCCTTTTTCTATCAAAACGTCGATTTCACGTTGTGTGTGTGGCTGTCTGGGAGTGTGATGAGACGTGACCGGGGGGGGGGGGGGGAGGGGTGCGGGAAACCGCTAAGGGCAGCATGATGCTTTAATGATGCATGAATGCAGTACCAACATGTAACTCCCCAGTGCTTCATTCATGCATCATGCTGACTGGACAGGGTTAAAACTCCCAAATGGGCAGCATGATGCACCAATGCAGCGCTAAAAGTTACTTGCCGGTACTGCATTGCTGCATCATGACAACAAATAAACATGAGCCTTGAGGCATCATGCCGTCTGAAATGGTTGACATGATGCCGTCTTTAAAGAGTTAAAGGCGCTCATCTCAGTGACTTCAACTATAACAATTTAATATCGTCACCTGACGAATATTTTGACAGAAATCTTTTTAAAGTTTTCACGGCCAGCTTTGACACCCATGTATTGTGGGTCTGCACCTGATCAATACGTCAGTACGGGAGGACCCGGCTTTGTGCACGGGTACACTCTGTAAGGTGAACTTTAGACAGTGCTGCTGTCAAATAACCCTCAGTGGGCAACTACACCAGTGCTCCTTTATGTCTATTTCAGGTCATTTAATATGATAACATTTGTTAAAAATCTACTTAATTGACCTGAAAAAGTATGTATATTTATGATGGTTAAATGGTCAATTGTGATTATAGGACAGGCCATTAAATATGGGCGAGGGTTATTTCCCGGGTGGTATGCAATATAGCTTGTCTTGTTTAAATCAGTGGGGCTGCCGTATTTTCCATTACATAACAATACGTACTTGCGGGTGCGTTGTCGCTTGTCGTCGTTGATCTCGCCCCACCAGCGGGAGAAGAAGGACATCTCGGCGTAGATGAACTTCATGTCAGTGTGCTGCTCCAACTTCTCCACCATGTTGTTAAGGATGGAGCGGGTCTGGTCTGTGTAGTAACGCTCAAAGGTCTTCAGCCACCCTGTAACCATAGAAACCTGTATACAGTAACCATGACAACCTGGTATACAAACACATACAGTAACCACCATGTTGTTAAGGATGGAGCGTGTCTGGTCCGTGTAGTAACGCTCAAAGGTCTTCAGCCACCCTGTAACCATAGAAACCTGTATACAGTAACCATGACAACCTGGTATACAAACACATACAGTAACCACCATGTTGTTAAGGATGGAGCGGGTCTGGTCCGTGTAGTAACGCTCAAAGGTCTTCAGCCACCCTGTAACCATAGTAACCTGTATACAGTAACCATGACAACCTGGTATACAAACACATACAGTAACCACCATGTTGTTAAGGATGGAGCGGGTCTGGTCTGTGTAGTAACGCTCAAAGGTCTTCAGCCACCCTGTAACCATAGTAACCTGTATACAGTAACCATGACAACCTGGTATACAAACACATACAGTAACCACCATGTTGTTAAGGATGGAGCGTGTCTGGTCCGTGTAGTAACGCTCAAAGGTCTTCAGCCACCCTGTAACCATAGCAACCTGTATACAGTAACCATGACAACCTGGTATACAAACACATACAGTAACCACCATGTTGTTAAGGATGGAGCGTGTCTGGTCTGTGTAGTAACGCTCAAAGGTCTTCAGCCACCCTGTAACCATAGCAACCTGTATACAGTAACCATGACAACCTGGTATACAAACACATACAGTAACCACCATGTTGTTAAGGATGGAGCGGGTCTGGTCTGTGTAGTAACGCTCAAAGGTCTTCAGCCACCCTGTAACCATAGAAACCTGTATACAGTAACCATGACAACCTGGTATACACATACAGTAACCACCATGTTGTTAAGGATGGAGCGCGTCTGGTCCGTGTAGTAACGCTCAAAGGTCTTCAGCCACCCTGTAACCATAGCAACCTGTATACAGTAACCATGTATAACGGGTAATTTGTCTCATTTTAGGCTCTTTCCTATAGTAGACAGATATACCATGTAGTTATAGACTGAGTTAAATGGAACATTTAAGAACTTGTAGGCTTCATCATGATTTAGATGAGGGTACATGTATCAGTAAACTGGATACAATTGTTGAAAGTCATTTCTACCTGTGTTCTCAATTAATTTACATACTTTATATGAGATGAGGAAGGAATGAGGGAGAGGACAATGATACATACATCTCCATACAATACATTACATAGCCCAGCAGTACCGCCGGCTAATTCCATGTTTTGAATTGCTCTTTTTAGTCTAAAGTGGAGAAATCAATTTATGGCAAAAAGTGGCTTTTAAATGGCCGTCTTTGTAATTGATGACGATACCACAACCCGAGGTGTGACGGCCCATTTTATGTATTGATTTCCAGTGATGGATAGTTTAGGGGTACGCTACTGCGGCCTGCTAATGATATCTTAATATTTCATCCACTTCCAGTTTCCTCTGCCATGCAGCGGGGGGGGGGGCAGGGGGTGCCTAGGGCCCTATTACATATTCTATCAGAGGCCGCCAGGACTAAGTGGTATCGGCTTGTTGATAAAAGTGCTGCAGTAATAATTCATCCTGTATAGGGAAACTTATCAATGGTATTAGCATATCTATCCCACAGCATCATACAACACCACAGCAGTTGAAGATCAGGATAAGGCACGTGATGTTGTGATGTCGGGACATCTGTCTCTGCAGTCAGGTACTGACACCACAGCTACGGTCTACTGAGCCTGGTTAACCATTAAGGGGCTGCACAGTGCTTTAATGTATCAATGCAGTATGGTGAGTAACTCACCAGGGTTGCATTCAAGCCAACATTAAAAGAAAAGACCAGCGTAATTATATATAAGTGACCTTCTATCACTTGTAATGGCATTGATTAGCATCATGCTGACATTCATTTTGTTGAAATATTTACCATGCAGCATTAATCCTGTAATATACAATGCCACCCCGGGCCAAGAATGATGTCACAGAGGACCAAGAAACACCCAGAGTCAGACACACTCAGCCCATCTCCATTGATTGGTCTAGACACCACTATAACGACTCCTTGATTGGCTGGTTGGTAATGTATCATCAATCTTGGCCTGACTTGAGGGTCACTCAAGGGCCAATCATAGTATTGTGCAGGGGCAGACGATTTCCCGTTTTCTATTTGTTAAATTTACATTGGCTCTTGTAGCCTTCTTAATGACTATTTCTACTAAATGGAAACAGAAAGAGGTATTTAATACTTCATACAAACAATGTATTAATCATTAATCGTACATTGACCATCTTGTGTACTATAAATGAAAGTAGATTGTACTGTATTTGTATAGGTTTCAATTGGCTGGGTACATTTTTGGTCCTCTGTGACGTCACTCTCTGCATGGGTATTTCAGCTCTAACTATTGTACCCTGCACTTTTCAATAGTTGGTATGTCTAAATTATGTTAATCAATCCCAACACCACTGATATAAGGCCACATGAAATTAGGCTGGTCTTTTCTTTTAAGGGGTTTATGCACTCCAGGAGTCAGAATTTGGATGAATGCAGCACTGGTAAGTAGACTCGCCAGGCCTGCATTAATTAACCAATAATAGATGGATAACAGGCACACGAGGGCCTATATGCGTATATAACGCCCGAGGTGCGAAGCACCGAGGGTGTTATATACGTATATAGGCCCGAGTGTGCCTGTTATCCATCTATTATTAGGTTTATTATACGCTTTTTCCATTCAAATGTCCTTATTTACCTTTAAAACGTCCTAATTTCGCCATTTTGGACGATATCTAAATCGTCTTGTACAGAGGGTGCAGTCGCCATGTTGTGGACATCTTCAGTAGCGAAGGTGAGGAAGAACAAGCTAGGCGCGGGGAGCAGTCATTATTTCAAATCCAACATACCCTCAGTGTTAACTTATACGACTGTACTCCAGCGTCGCCACCTGCCGTTTTGGTTACTAACTGCTCCCCTGTATACTTCAATATAGGCAGCGTTTCCCTACCCTTGTACCACTGCCAGAAATGAATGGGCGCTAGAGGGTTGGCCTCACACACCAGAGATCCCCGGATCGAATCCGGATGGAAACGTACCATTTCTTAAGTGCCTATATTTATGTGGAAAAAAATCCCTAGAATTATTTTAACGAATAGATAAGTAAAGTCCAACTACTACCTTTAGGCCACACTTTTTTTTTAATTTGGGTTACGGACACCTCAAAAATTTACCAATGCACGGAAGACGAAATAAAAGAAATAAAAAATAAAATAAAAGTTGGCCCATGGGTATTTTATTTATTTTCTATACGGAAAGCTTCAATATCTCAATGATGGAGGGAAAAATAAAATAAAAATCCACAAAAGAATGGACGACCCAATATTATAAATACAATATTTTCTAAGTGAACAGAAATATTGAAAGAAATTACTTCAAAAGTTTGTATTCCAATTTCACCCGAAATGTAGATGGTTGTTTTCCTGTTGATTTTAGCTTTCCATTGGTATATCATACTACATATCTTTAAATTTTTTCTTTATTTTGTTTTCTCTGGAATAGAGATCGGAGGGAATAAAAAAAAGGGTGTAAATTCCAAACTTTATTTTTATTCTGATTTTGGCCTTTCCTAGTGCGGCGGGCCCATAACCCAAATAATAAAAAAAAGTGTGGCCTTATTGTAAAAAAAAATTATAAGAAAAATTTGATTTTAGGAGAAGTTATAACAAAAAGTGTAAAAATTGCTGTATCTCTGTTAATATAAGAGCTAGAGGCCTGAGAATGTGTCTGTATACTTCTTGTTTTACCCCCTACTTCTGTATGGCCAGCACGGTCTAGTGGATAGGGCGTTGGACTCGTAGTCTTGCGACCCCGGGTTTGATCCTCCGACGAAACGTAGGATTTTAACCCTAAATATTCACCTCAATCGTGCTGTTATCGCTGGATAACAGCACGCTGTTATCCAAAAAAAGCACGATCAGAGCCCCAATCGTATAATAATGCATCGTAACAACTAAGGATATAGTGTATTTAACCACTGTGCGGCACTTAAAGGGTTAACACTATGTCTACGGTAGTCATCATATGGACGGATTTTAGTCTCTCTGTCTATTCTGCCCTGAACAGTGCCTCATCTTTCTATACTATACTTTCTATACTACTGTACTCTCTTTACCCCTCGTGCTCTGCTGTATCTAGGGCTGCAATAACGGACTTCCTGACATAACTAAAGCAGGGGGATCATTTTGCATATGCAGACTGAACAAAGAAAGAACTTGCCATGAGTGCCATAACCAAGGTCCCATTCCCCTATACTACTCATACCTTGCCATAGACAAAGTCATGTTTCCATATACTACTGATGTATTGCCATGACCAAGTCCTATTGCCCTATACTACTCCCATATAACCATGGACACAGTCTTATTGCCCTATACTACTTCATGTTGCCATGGACACAGTCCTATTGCCCTATACTACTTCATGTTGCCATGGACACAGTCCTATTGCCCTATACTACTTAATGTTGCCATGGACACAGTCCTATTGCCCTATACTACTTCATGTTGCCATGAACACAGTCCTATTGCCCTATACTACTTCATGTTGCCATGGACACAGTCCTATTGCCCTATACTACTTCATGTTGCCATGGACACAGTCCTGCTGCCCTATACTACCTCATATCACCATGACCAAGTCCTGTTGCCCTATACTACTTCATATTGCCATAGACAAGGTCATTTCCCCCTGTACTACCTTAACATTTATTACTTCAACTTGGGTCCTAGGGTGTATACTGCCCAAAAACAGAATATCAATGTAAGAAATAGACAAATGCCAACGCCCTTTGATACCGTCTCTGTTGTATTTCATGAGTGGGGGCTGGGGCAGTATCCCACGACGCCACAGGCTGAGTGGGATGCGCCCCAGCCCCCACTCGTGAAATACATCAGAGCGGTATCAATGTAGTTGGCATTTGTGTTAATTTTTTTTATTTGAAGCCATTTAATGGATGAAAACCAACGTTTTCTTAGCCCATTGCATACGGCCATGTTCTATTCAATATGGGCATTGAATACGGCCCTTCAGTGCTAAAGCATAGGACATCTTGTATTTCAAAACAATAAAGGTGCATATTTCCTCTACAACTTACCGGGGTCGCAGTGGGAGTGCGGCACCACGTACACCTTGAGGGGCTGGGTGGAGAATGTGGCCTCACTGTAGGTGACCGGGTAGCCCTGCTTCCACACGCCACCGTCCGGGTTGTCAAATGGCATCGACTTAAACAACCCCTGCATCTGTTGGAAGGGAGTAAAACATCAACATATAAGTTCAAGTTCAATATGTTTTTATTGCTTCCAATCATTACATGTGTGCAATAGTGGGTCAACAGCCCTCAGGGAAATGATTAATTAATTATGTATAAATCGTAAAGTATAGCAATAACTGTATTCATGTGGCACTGATAAGGCTTCCAAATTAACATGTAATCGCGAATACGGGTACGAGCATTGCCGTTCTTAGGTTAGGCCGTTGGTGTTCCATTACACACATAACTTTAATTCAATTGAATATAGCTGACCTTCGTATCTAGGCATAGCATCTTTTGTTTTGCCCTTACCACAACTAATGAGGGTCTATTCCTAATACACTCCAGGTGAGACTGTAAGACTTTGATATATTCAAGTTTTGTCACAATAAAACATTGGGATCATAATGTTCTCTTGATTCATTTTCCATAATGTTGTAAATGTGTGTGCGCTACATGTAATAGTACGCACGGATTTTGCAGCAGTTTCAAATGCTTATTATCTTATCGGCCAGTTTTTATACATTTTGAATCAGGAAATTATGTGAGGTTTTGTAGATGCTTTTGATGTTGGGTGTTTCTTTCATCTATTAACTTGTACATTTAAATACAGAAGACAGATGAGAAGTTTGGAATTAACTAGTTCAAAGTGAAGCAAAATGGAATGACTGAGTTTTTCTGGCTTAGATTAATCAACTTTATTATCAAAGCTAGTTTAACTAAATAAATACATAACCCTTTGAGGGCCGCATGGTGCTTTAATGCTTTTGTTACATAATGTCAACAAATGCACATGAACCTTGAGACATCATGTCGTCCTTGCAGGGTTTATGTAACCTGACTAGTTTCAGCTCTGTACTCAGCCCAATTTATTAAAATATTTCTGGCAGTATTTTCAGCATTTCCACATATACTCTAGTTGCTCTGGGGTCATGTCATATACATCCAATATCTAGATACCGTTTTGAAGATGAGAAGATGAAGAATTCAAATGTAAAGATAAACTCTTGTTTTTTGAATGATGGTTGCCATAACAACAGTAACCAGTAGTGTCCCATGTACTACCTACCTGCACGTCGGCTGTCAGCCCCGGCCGCTCAGCTAGCAGACACATGTCGCGCGGCACCACTACTGCCACCTTGTGGGCCCCGCTCACATTAAACACATGCTTCACCACGTCACTTCCTGCCGCGTCCGCCCCGTGTGCTTTCAGCTCTCCCGGCAGGAAGAGTTCCGATCCCTGCGCCGCCAGCGCTTTCTGCAAGCGATTGAGACTTTGAGTGTCCCCGTTGGCTATGTCTCTTACGGTATCTTTGATTAGGTTTATCGTCTTATGGTTACGTTGGAGGTCGCTTTCTATACGTTTGATCTTGGCCTCGATGCTCGAGAGGTCATTCTGAAAATCAGAGGTATTGACGTAAATTGCAACGAGCCGGGAAAAGGGGGAAACCAAAGCCCTACTATTGAGGATGAAGAAGGTGATGTACTACAATATGCATGGGTAGTGATTGAAGCAGTATGCTGGTTCATATTTGTTATAAAAAGCAATTTGCAGAAAAGCAGGAATAACATTGTTGCATTTTGGGGAAGGAAATTTGTTGCACTGCTAGTTGATTATTGTGAGATGTGTCTCTATGGAAACCACAGGGTGCACTTATTAGGAACTCGTTGCAAATGTCTTTCCTTAACCTAACTTTTACATAACTTGATAGCAAATTTCGGGCTACATATGACAGTCAATCTCAATACATGATAATGTCATTAATCTCAATGACACAGGCAATGGTTAAGGACTAAAGGTAACAAAATGACATGACATGACATACAGTGTATACATTCAGGTGGAGGACCGCTGCACAGTAAGACTGAACACCTGCCAGATACAAAACCGTTAGTAAAATACTTAATACTACACACAGGGTCTGTACACAGGGGTAAGGGTGTATATCACTAAATACTTTAACCGTCCCATTTAAAAGCATTTAAAATATGTACACATCATGATCCCTTCCTTTCCTCTCTCTTCGCCGCTACTCTCATCTCCCATTTCCGTACTTTCAGCATGTGTTTAAACTATATCAATCTTATGTGCTCGTCAGTCAGTATTCAGTTAGGCTGGTACACGACTTCCCAGAGGCATATTTCAGGTTTATTAGCATCTGTTATAGCTCCCCACGGCAATTAAAGGTGTTGTTCCCCAGTTAGTAAATATTCAATGTGAGGTGACATGCCGTACTGTCCTCTATATTACTCCCTGCACAGTTCCCCACAGCTCACTGATTAACCTTTACAGGCTGCATGGTACTTTAATGTAGCATGCCCCATGCCATCGTGATGTATGAATGCAGCAAGTAACTCGCCAGGGCTGCATTCAGGCATCAGGCTAACCCTATGGTGTTGATACAGCCCCCCCCCAACCCTATGGTGTTGATACACTCCTAAAGAGTCTGCATGATGTACCCATGCAGCGCTGGTGAGTGACTCACAAGCACTATTTTGGTGTATCACGCGTTAAATGAACGTGATTCCCTTCGGTTGATTTAATTTACACAGACAACACTGGGCGGTAAAACGTTGTCTCCTACAGTAAAACATGCGGTGTGGGGCGCGGTTTTGTCCAGGATTAATCTCAGAGTTGTACAGGGTAACACACAGTTACCATAGTGTTTGTTTAATCTGTGAGTTGTACAGGGGGAGAAACAAGAGAGACTGCACCGATGTGGATTTCAGACTAATTCATTATTTCTGCCGTTATTTCTGCCATCATTAACCGTTAAAAGGCGGCATGGTGCTAAAAGCCACATCCGTCTACATGACACATGTTTTGTTTGTTTGTTTGTGTAGTTTAACGTCCCACTGACTAAGCAGGTGAGACTTACTCAAGTTTCAGTTTTTCACAAGTAAAAAGGTAGGCTGAAGGCCTACCTTGGATGATCGTATCCAGGATGATCGAATCTACAAGATGAGCCAAAAGATAGAAATCCCTCTCCTACACATTTATCAATGCAAGGGTTCTTTAACCTCCGACACCACATAGACATGGTGTGAGAGGGACAGGTCTTTGTTGTGCTGTAAGTCTACCTTAGGGCAGCCATAGGTGTAGTCAGGAAACAATGAAAACTCCAAGCTAATACAAACTGTATGCCATCAGTCTGAGGTGATACATCCCGACAGAAAAAGCAACCAACTATTTACAGTGTCTCCATTCTCTGGTTAATAACACCCTAATGGATGTACAGACATCCTTTGTTGTCTCATATAGAGAAGTCTGTAACAAGATGTCGGCATCTGAGACATCCCCCCAGGGGTGTATGTGTGCCTGACAGACCGTCCCAGTAACCCTTTAAGGACGCATGCCGCTAAAAGATGACATTTGTCGTCATAATGCACCAATGCAGCCCTGGCGAGTAACTCGCCGGTGCTGCATTGGTGCGTCATACCGACCCTTTCGGCAGTATCTAAACCCCATGGGTCAGCATGATGCACCAAAGCAGCCCTGGTGAGTAACTCGCTGGTGCTGCATTGGTGCATCATACCGACCCTTCTGCAGTGTCTCAACCCTGTAGGGTCATCATGACGCACCAATGCAGTCCTGGCGAGTAACTCAAAGGTATTGCATTGTACATCATGCAGCCCTGGTGAGTAACTCGCTGGTGCTGCATTGGTGCATCATACCGACCCTTCTGCAGTGTCTCAACCCTGTAGGGTCATCATGACGCACCAATGCAGTCCTGGCGAGTAACTCAAAGGTATTGCATTGTACATCATGCTGACCCTGTATTTGTATTTATATATTTACGGAAGTGTCCCAACCCAATAGGATGGCTCAAGAAATGGGCATTTAATCACTATGCTGTCATAACAGGGTTGATTAAGTTGAGATTAGAATTGCCTGTTGCAGCAGACAACATTGTGTAGTTTCCCCCCGGGAGCTTCGTCTGCTAAGGTAACCTTACCGCTTAATGTTCAAGTTCAAGTTTCAAGTTTTGTAATATTAATTCAGTCATAGATCAACGGAAAATACATGTAATACATTGTTTTTTTTTCCATATTTATGAGTATCTTCATTTCTTACATACACCAAATATTCAATTATAACACTTGACAAGGTATTCTGATCCCAAATGATCTCATGTGAATATGCTGTTACTTGACAGGAATGACAGTTTTCATGAGCCACCTGTAGTACGAGTTGTATAATAGTAATATACTGAAGTATTTAATTAAATGTTAATTATATAAGACATTTTCTCAGTGGATCCCCACAAATCACCGGTGTGACCTTTTGCCCTTCAAAATCCTATGCCTGAAATCAGCTCCTAACCCATCTTTAAATCAAGTTGTGCTTTACTAGCAGCAGGGCACAATGGGTCTAATTTACACCCCCCCCCCCCATATGGGGACTCCTTGTGCTAAGGTAGAGCTAAGGTGTGTTTAGTGCTGAGTCCCGGCGTACAGACTACATCCACGCTTCAGGACAGCCCTGACCACAGGTTTTAACAAGACCTCTGTTTGGAGAGTGAGTTGGCTATAGGGTACCATGGGAAGGTGTGCAACTAAAAGTCCAACCTCATCTTTTCACCTCTCAATAGAGTCTACAGAGAGGTGGTGCCATCTAGGGTATGTTGTGTACACTACCTCTTTGTAGAGTCATGTAATGATGAGGTTGGACTCACTCTCCAAACAGAGGTCTTGTTAAACCCTGTTGCCCTGACCTTTACCCCCCACACTACAGGCCCCACGACTTCCTCCACACGCCGTCCCCGCCCGCCGCCTTCAGCACACATACATTTTTGAACACAGTTCTTTGTCGACTGCCGCCGGGGAGACATTTTCAAAGTGTGCCATACTGCAGATGCACTTAATTCAGTCAGATTAAGCTGAATGTAGACATTAATGATGGAAGAAGGCCTGCCGTCCCACTTGTCGGATACAATGTCGTGAATGGTCTCTAAATGCGTCCAGTCCTCCTCCCTTACTAGGTATGCAGAGGAGCAGTCATCTTTTATGCAGACTTCACAGAATGGAGAAACCTAAGAAATCAATGTCATTTTCTATTTTCGGCCATCGCCGATCCATGTATGAATAGCATTAAAGGAATTACAACGCTAAAGGCATTTTGCCATTGTATTCTCAGTTGTATTTTTACAGGGTTACTAACAGAACATTTCTTCACACACACCTTTTCTTCCCTTCATATACACAGCTCAGCCACAAAGCAGCAGTGACCTTACAGGTAGCTGTGTGACCTTCCCCTACCCTTGTGACCTTCTCCTACTGCTGTAACCCCCACAGTAGTCTGCAGTGCATTTATACAGGGTAAATAAGGCCAAAAAAAAGGTTTGTTTCAGGTAACATGGATAGAAATTGTAGGGTTGGTAGGTCGGATTTCTTTTTTAACTTTTTTTTTTTTTAGCATGAAAGTACTAGCAAGCCTCTCCGAAGACCCTAAATTTGACAGAAAAAGCGTAAAAATACAGACATTTTTTCATAGGAGTGACCTGAAACAAACCTTTTTTTTTGGCCTAAGCAGCCTTGTGGGCGTCTTCATACAGCACATTGTGACTCCGGTACAGACTGCATATAAAGGTTTTACATTGTTTTCGTCGTAGCGTTGGCATTGTGCTTGAAGGACATGATCGACCGTGGTCTGGTATTAATCCGACTGTATATGTAGGGTATTTCGGCTGCATCACATGTGTGGGGGTTATCTGACTGTATAGAGGACATTGCGGCTCTTACCAGCTACATTTAGCACGTTCCATGTCTACACATAGCACATACCGTACTGTCACGAAAGAGCACCAGTTTCAAAAGACTGCTGGTTTTGTATAAGTGCCGCGTTACAGGGGTCTTGAGATGTACCTCAGGCACTAAAATAAAGGTCCCATCAAATTGAAGAGGACCCAGCATGATTTCTCGCTGGTACGGTAGGTGCCTGGTGTTACAAAGCAGAAGGCGCTATAACACCATCTCAGTATAGAGCTGTGTGATGGAGACTGTAGGGGGGTTAGAGTCCTGTGGACACTGAGGGGGTAGGGTGGGGCTATATAGGGCTGTGTGTGTGTAGATGGGGGTAGGGTGGGGTTATATAGAGCTGGGTACACAGAGGCGCGGCTGACTCCGTGTACAGACATGCAGCTACCAATGTGATTGCTGCCCGCTACAGCCCGCTCTGCCTATAGGGCTGTAAGGTGTCACATGGAGGCCACCATTTTGTGTGTACGGTGAGGGGACAATGTGGGGTACACATAGACTGGTGTCCCTCTGTTTGCCTTCATGCCCCAATGCTCTGATTGCTGGCGTGTACAGAATGCTATAGAGTCTAGTCGGGACCTCCTGAGGGGCCGCCATCTTGGCTGCAGGCATGGGGACAATGTCGGGGTACACAGGAGGCTATAGAGTCTAGACAGGACCTCCTGAGGGGGCGCCATCTTGGCTGCAGGTGTAGGGACAATGTCGGGGTACACAGAAGGCTGCTTCACTCTGAGGCAAATCTAGCTCCTCTGCTCACCTCAAGACTTGAAAAGTACAACCATGAAAAATTCAGTTTTGATAATGGAAATCACTCTGCTAATATACCTACATTGCATGGTTACCATACCAACATTAGATATTACCAAACCAACATTGCATGGTCACCACCATACCACTGTTGCATGGTAACCATATCAATATTGCATGGTTACCATACTAGCATTGCATGCATGGTCACCACTGTACCACTGCTGTATTGCATTGTTTACCATTGCAATATTGCATAGTAACAATAGCCGTATTGCATGGTTACCATACCAACTTTGCATTTACCATACCAACATTGCATGGTTACCATACCAACATTGCATGGTTACCATACCAACATTGCATGGTTACCATACTAACTTTGCATAGTTACCGTAGCAGCATTGCATAGTTACCATACCAACTTTGCAGCTACCATTCCAATATCGCATGGTTACTATACCAATATTGCATGGTTACCATACCAGCTTTGCATAGTGACTGTAGCAACATTGCATGGTTACCATACCAACATTGTATAGTTACCATAGCAACATTGCATGGTAACCATACTAGTGTAGTGGGACGCCGCTGTACTATTTCTATAGAACCAGTTTGGGTTATATTGAGTACGTGTGTTGCCGTGTATCCAGGCCGCACTCCTGTCTAGTGCCGGGTATGTGGTTACATAAGCCTGCACCTGAGGATTGGTGGAGCGCGACCTGGTAATGTGCATTGAGCCGAGACCGCCACGTGTCACCCGACGTATTTCGGGTACCGTGTCGGTCCGGATGCACCGGTGCGTGGTTACCCGGAGTTCCTCGGGAACTCAAGTGTTTACGAGTAATGAGGAGAATTACATAAGGATCAGTATATAAGACCTGAGGTTCTGCTAATCGAGGACCCAGTCTTGCTGTGCACTTCGGCCAGCTTGGCTGCTCCACAACAGAGCTTCCCCGAACTCTGTTGTACCTTTTTGGCCTAATCCTGCTGCTGCTTCCAACTTGGTCAACCTGCGTCTTTCTCTGTTCCACCCTCTGGGGGAACTAGAGGAGATAGACGCACTGGTGAATAACTCCGGGTCCAGAACTCCCTCTGGGGAGTATGGTCCAGATGGAGTCGACCAAGGTGGAAGAGAGCCTTGGATCTCGGGAATTATATACTAGACCGTGAGCGTATACCTCCTGTATGTTCATATGACCACTGGTGTTCAGAAGCATATTTGATTGTTACTATCCGACTGTATGATTACGAGCCGTATGTCAGAATGAATATAATGTAATTTCTGAACAACCTATTTTCGAATCTGGAGTTTTTCATAGCCGATGCCTATCTTAGAATAGCCAACAGCTACACTAGTGTGCTACTCCCCATGTGTAACAGTGAGGCCCCTTCCCCCTGCCCCTCCAGTCCCCCACTTGACCCGTTAGCCACTTATAACGGTGCATCAGAGGGTAACTCGGCGACTCATATCTAGTTTGTGCACCCCTCTCAGGGTGATCCCCGCCTCCCGCCCCCTGCGCTGACTGACCACACCCAGCCCTGCTCACCCTCCCTGCCCTTATTACTACTAGACCCCAGTGAAATGCAATTTCCCCGTGCTCAGGGAGGGCAGTTACGTGGGCCGGGAGAAGGGGAGTCCCGAGTGAGGGCAGACCGGGGTGAAGGGGAGGTGGTTTCAGGGCCATTGGTTGATGTATGTAGGGCGTCGGTCAGTGGCTGCTCCTACAGAGCCGCCTGGTGGGGGATGTAGTTAACAACTCCTGCCCCTACCCCTACTCCCCCCCCCCCCCCACACCTACATCCTACCACCCCACCACCCGGCCGGCCGTTTCCTCACCACATCCATTATCCAGCCCATTTCCCAGCGGGAATGGAATTAGAAAGTAACCATTCGAGACAGCAAATCTTATTGGCATATTTGAAAATCATCACTCATGACAACAAATGCTACCGCCATCAGAAAGCCACCGTTCAGGAAAAGCCCCATCATATTGGCGTTATTATTATTAAAGATAGCCGGCATTAGAAAGCGTAACTCTTTAAAATGCCAGGAAGGATTTGGGAAATGAACAGCTGAAATGGAAATGTGTAGCATCACCGTGGGCTGGGGGTGGTTTGGTGAGGGTGATTAGAGGGGTTTATGGTATGAATGTGGCAGTAGGCAGTAATTGTATTGACGTCCAGCCCCGTGCCACGCATGGAGGCAGAGAGGATGTAACGTTACACTGTGCAGCCCGCCGTGTTTCTGCAAGGGGAAGCCACGTTAAGACACAACCCGCTAAGAGGATTCAACCATTACCAGATGACTTGGTGTTACATGGGAAAATGGCGGATCTCAGAGTTGGCTTTTTAATTCAATATGTGAGGTACAAGGCATAGCTAATATACATCAAGCCCTGAGGCTTGTTCTGTTCATCTTGTACATAGCATTCATGGATTATCAGACTCTAGAAAGTCAGTGTCATCTATGGTAAATAAGATAATATGAGATGTCGGCATTTCGAGGAAAAACTGCAATCCTAAGAGGCTTATCGCGTGTATTTTCAATTCAATACGAGGAATAGCACATTTATATCAAATGGAGAGACTTCACTTCATCTCGTATAACACTCAATATTTATGAGCCGCTAGAATGTCATTGTCATTTATACATCATCAAACAAGCTAAATGAATTATAAATGAATTGAGAGGATGTAGAAAGTAAGGCAGGAGATGAGGGCCAGGGGACCTGACTGTAATCTGAGGCAGCACGAGGCAAAGGGAACTTCCTTCTGGTTACTTATTGTATTCCCTTCATTGCCTACAGAACCTCCCCTCTTGCCTGCCCCCTATCTCCCCTCATTGCCTTCCTTCCCCTGCCGTATTGCCTGCCCCCTACTCCCCCCCTTGCCTGCCCCCTATCTCCCCTCATTGCCTTCCTTCCCCTGCCGTATTGCCTGCCCCCTACTCCCCCCCTTGCCTGCCCCCTATCTCCCCTCATTGCCTTCCTTCCCCTGCCGTATTGCCTGCCCCCTACTCCCCCCCTTGCCTGCCCCCTATCTCCCCTCATTGCCTTCCTTCCCCTGCCGTATTGCCTGCCCCCTACTCCCCCCCTTGCCTGCCCCCTATCTCCCCTCATTGCCTTCCTTCCCCTGCCTCCCATCATTGCCTTCCTCCCCCCCCCATTGCCTTCCCCCTATCCCCCCTCATTGCCTTCCCCCTACCTCCCCCCCCCCCATTGCCTTCCCCCTATCCCCCCTCATTGCCTTCCTTCCCCTGCCTCCCATCATTGCCGTCCTTCTACCTCCCCTCATTGCCTTCCTTCCGCTCCCCCCATTGCCTGTCCCCTACCTCCCCCCTATTGCCTGCCCCCTACCCCCCCAATTGCTTACCCCTATCTCCCCTCATTGCCTTCCTTCCCCTCCCCTATTGCCTTCCCCCTATCCCCCTTAATTGCCTGCCTTCCCCTCCCCTATTGCCTTCCCCCCTATCCCCCTTAATTGCCTGCCTTCCCCTACCGTATTGCCTTCCCCCCTACTCCCCCATCCCAATTGCCTTCCCCCTACCTATCCCATTGCCTGCTTCTTAATTGCCTCAGTTAGGCCTTCTCTCATTCCCCTTCCCCCAATACCTCTCTCCTCCCCTCCCCCTTGTCTCCGCAGTATTGTCTTTACATAGTACAGAAAGGGGCTGAGAGGAGAGGAGTGTTTATTCCAGTAAATGTAACTTGGATTGGAGGTTATAAAGGAAACGTAACAAGTCAAGGAGAGGGAGGGAGACGGACGGCTTCTTGGCACGGGATGGTGGACGGTAGGAGAGGTCCATGCGAGCTGCTGCCTAGGGGGCGGTCCTTCATACACCAGGCCCTGCAGCTGGTGTGTAGGGACTAGCCACCACTGGGGCCATCTTGTGAGAGCTTCCTTCTGGACATTGTCATTTGTATCAATAACACTTTCAAATCCCGTCTGGTTTCCTACGGTTATACTACCTGGAAGTGATCACAGCAGTAAACTGTCTGTAGTACCTCTATGACCCTTACTGAGTGCTGTAGGGGTCTGGGTATGACCGGGCAGCAGTAGGAGCCCCTCCAGGACCCTGACTGAGTAGCAGCAGTAGTCTGTGTAGGACCGGCTGTAGGAGGAGGCCTTGTCCTCAGGGACGGTGGCTTGGTGCGGGGCCTGCGGGCAGCAAGGTGTTGATTTAGTACCTCCCCTGGCCACCACGAGCAGCTCGGGAGCAGTTCCTCCCCTCGGCCACCACGAGCAGCTCCCACCATGAGCAGCTCCTCCCCCATGAGCAGCTCGGGAGCAACTTTCCTTCCCCTTACTGCTACTGCCTAATGTCCATTCACATGCCGGGTGTTATGAAAGCCAAGGATTCTCTCTGGGAGTAGAAACACCCCCAGCCAATCTGTCTGACCGTATCGATCTCCGAGCAGATCATTCCTGTATCATTTCATGATGGAAACTGCTAGGAATCTGCTGGGGGATTGTTCTGCCTCCTATTGGTGTAAAAGCAGAGAGGTTGAGGGTCCCGAGGCCGAGTGGAGCGTGTCGCGAGCTCGCCTCGTGTCTGCGAGGCAGGTCTGTGCTGAAAAACATGCCATTCATTCCCAGGATTTTATAGAGTCAATATCGGGACAGAATAGAGTGTACTATGAATCCCGATATCCTGATGGCAATGCTTTATTGATGACAAATAGTGTGTTATATTGATGTATCGGCACCACACACTTACTGGATTATCTTACGGCGGGTGACTCCATAGGCTAAAAGCAACTACATTTTCGCCCAATTTTCACCATGAGGCCTAAATTATATGTAATCTCGGAAAATAAAGGAGATGGTTTTTGAGACATTTAACCTTGAAGTTTGAGTGATCTATAATAGGACTGTATAGTATTTATTCATGAATATTCATGCACATTTCATTAATACAGTTATGTGTATTTGCCACACCCAATATCAAGACCCTAATATCAATATACCATCAATATCAAATTCCTCAAACACCATATACCTGACGGTGGTACCATACATGTTGTACATACAGTAAAACCTCGCGTATAATCCGTGGCTTGTGCACAAGTCAGAGTTTTTAGATGTATACTATAGTACTAAAGCTACCATAATCGGATGCTCTGATAGGCTGATATGATTCTCCCAAGTTAGGGGGCGGCTTATACGCGAGGTATTAGGGTAGACACATACAGGCCTGTAGCTGCCCGGTGCCTGTAGCGGCCGCTCTGTGTTAGACAGACCGCAGCCAGCCGCTCATGCAGCACGACACTGTTTGTGCATTACGCCATTTGTCTCTCTGCTGTGTCAATGAATTAACCACCATGCCACATCTAGCCATGTTAGGGTAGCACAGTGCTTTAATGTAACCCTGTAAGGCAGCATGCTGCTTTAATGTAACCCTGTCAAGGCACCACAGTGCTTTAATGTAACCCTGTAAGGGCAGCACAGTGCTTTAATGTAACCCTGTAAGGGCAGCACAGTGCTTTAATGTAACCCTGTCAGGGCAGCACAGTGCTTTAATGTAACCCTGTAAGGGCAGCACAGTGCTTTAATGTAACCCTGTAAGGGCAGCACAGTGCTTTAATGTAACCCTGTCAGGGCAGCACAGTGCTTTAATGTAACCCTGTCAGGGCAGCACAGTGCTTTAATGTAACCCTGTAAGGGCAGCACAGTGCTTTAATGTAACCCTGTCAGGGCAGCACAGTGCTTTAATGTAACCCTGTCAGGGCAGCACAGTGCTTTAATTTAACCCTGTAAGGGCAGCATAGTGATTTAATGCTGTAACCCTGTAAGGGCAGCACAGTGATTTAATGTAACCCTGTAAGGGCAGCACAGTGCTTTAATGTACAATGGCCCTTTGTACGAATGCAGCTCTAGCATGTATCTTGTATATAGCATTCAAGGATTATCAGACCCTAGCAAGTCATTATCATCTATGGTAAATAAAGTATGGAGGAGGAAGCCAGAAATCACCAAAAAGGATATGAAGAATATGAGATGTCGGCATATCGAGGAAAAACTGCAATCCTAAGAGGCTTATCGTGGGTATTTTCAATTCAATAGATGATGTACGAGGAATAGCACATATATATCAAGAGACCCTCCACTTCATCTCGTATAACACTCAATATTTATGAGCCGCTAGAATGTCATTGTCATTTATACATCATCAAACAAGATAAATGAATTATAAATGAGTTGAGAGGATGGAGAAAGTAAGGCAGGAGATGAGGAGCAGGGGACCTGACTGTAATCTGAGGCAAAATGAGTCTAAGGGAATGTCCTTCTGGTTTCTTATTGTATTCCCTTCACTGCCTACAGAACCTCCCCCCTTGCCCGCCCCCTATCTCCCCTCATTGCCTTCCTTCCACTCCCCTATTGCCTGCCCCCTACTCTCCCCCCCAATTGCCTTCCCCCTACCTATCCCATTGCCCGCCTCTTCATTGCCTCTGTCAGGCCTTCTCTCATTCAGATTACCTAGCCCTCTCCTACCCTTATTGCTTCACTTTTAGTTTTACCCTCCCCACGTACCCCTTTCCTGCCCTCCTTCTTATCTCCCCAGTATTGTCTTTGCAGAGAGGGACTGGAAGGGGAGGAGTGTTTATTCCAGTAGATGTAACTTGGATTGGAGGTTATAACGGAAACGTAACAAGTCAAGGAGAGGGAGGGAGACGGACGGCTTCTTGGCACGGGATGGTTGGCGGTAGGAGAGGTCCATGAGAGCTGCAGCCTATGGGGCGGTCCTTCATACACCAGGCCCTGCAGCTGGTGTGTAGGGACTAGCCACCACTGGGGCCATCTTGTGAGAGCTTCCTTCTGGACATTGTCATTTGTATCAATAACACTCTCATATCCCATCTGGTTTCCTACGGTTGTAACTTGTACTACCTGGATGTGTCACAGCAGTAAACGTCTGTAGTACCTCTATGACCCTTACTGAGTGCTGTAGGGGTCTGACTAGGACCGGGCTGCAGTAGGAGGCCTTGTCCCTCAGGACGGTGGCTTGGTGCACCTCTAGGACCCTGACTGAGTAGCAGCAGTAGTCTGTGTAGGACCGGCTGTAGGAGGAGCCCTTGTCCTCAGGGACGGTGGCTTGGTGCGGGGCCTGCGGGCAGCAAGGTGTTGATTTAGTACCTCCCCTGGCCACCACAAGCAGCTCGGGAGCA